>CABFWB010000004.1:748064-787642 GCA_902151455.1 Timema bartmani
TTCTTCTGTACGTGTGTATGTCACTGAACTCCTCCTAAACTGCTAAACAGATTTTGATGAAATTTTTTGTGTGTGTTTGAGTGGGTCGGTGGATTCACAATTGGACCCGGTAGGTAGCGCTGCAATCAGGTTCTAGGAATTTTTTTTAGTTTATAGGGATTTTTGGGGGGTGGGTGGGATCAATAAAATAAAATTAGCTGTACCCGGCATACAAATTTGTAAGCAAGCTTCGCGATTTTTTTCGATACAGCTGATATTTGTGGAGTTGTGGGCGAAATGCCAAAAATGAAAAGATGTTTTATTTTGTATGTTGTCTTGACAAATACTGAATTTGTAATATTTGTGTGACTCACTAATTGGAGTTCATACTGAATTTGTAATTGTGATGATCACATAGTATTTGTTTTATTATCGAAATAAACTATGCCACCCAAACGAAAAGCCAACGTTCGGGCAGGACAACGTCTGTTGGGTCCCCTAGTAATATATATAAATTATGATCATATCAAACAAAGTTTATGTATTCAGTTAAATAACTATATATAGCTTTATTTAACTAAATATATAATCTATATATAATATTCTTTAGGTGATAGTAGGGTATAAACATAATTTTATATGATCATCTTTGAAACTGTCAATATATAAAAGGTGTTATTTCAAATACTAGACTAATACTATTATTTATAATAATATTTGTATCAAATGGATATTTATTAATACGCTACTTATTAATAAAATAGCGTACGCATACTTAGGTGTATAAATACATACATATATATTGGCTTTTACTGTAGGCTACCCCCTGATCTTTTACAAATAAATTAACATCTCTTGTTGAACATGTTAAAACTACACAATAATACAGTATCAACTTTGAGAGGGAGATTAATCTCAGATTAATCTTCCGTACTCATACCTGGAACATTCCGGTACATTTCCTCTTAAGTGTACCACTCGTCCTTTTCCACTTTAGAACTAATCAAGTAAGTCTTATGTCTTTACTTAACACGTATAACAAAAAAAACTGCTTGTAGAAATATGGATATGACAATACTTCGTCATTCTAAACGAAAATACCGTCCAATTCACATAAGAACCTTTTTGAAATTACAAATATAATTTTTACGGCCTACATTGATTTAATTTTACTAATTTATTGGTGTTATTTTATATGTATTGATAATATTTATAGAAAGTGACAGCCACAGATCACATGATGACGTATGCCTAGGTGAAAGTAGATCTAGTAACGTTTTTAGCTTTTAGATATGGTTTTCACTATAAAAATTGGACCTTACGTTATCGTGTTTATTCATAGAAACTTGCAGAAAAGATTAAAAAGAGTTTGCTTCCTCTGCAGCTCACTGTACTATCTACATCCGAGCGTCATTCTGCTCCCGTGATTCAATTGTTCGATTAAAGCATGAATGTTTAATTAGCTGAGCCGTATTGTTCCACACGGTGTTGCTCAGAGATAGTGTGCAGCCTTTCAAATGGATCCCCCAGCTGGGAAAGTCCCGATAGTTAACTCGGGAAAATATGTTAGGGTAGGCTCAACGGATATGTTTGCAAAAAAATGGCTATCTGAAATGTCGCTAAAAGTATAGCGTAAGCTAGTAGGTACCAAACTTTGGTCAGTCGCATACCACTTTCGAGTCCATAGCCTGACCATTATATCCCTTCCCAAATTTTATAAATAAAAGGAAATAAATACTTTAAATATAGTATATTATAAACGGTCGTTGCAATTTTTTAGTTGTAAGCTAAATAAAAGTCGTGACAAAGGTAATTATTACGTAAACGTTTAATTCTGCGTCAATTAAAAAAAATACTTGTAGCTATAAAAATTAAATGGTACGCAACTCCGCATGGACTTTCTCATTCCATTGTTTAAAAATGGAGATATTTACTCAAAACTCGTAATACAGTATATGTGAAAAGAAATAATAACTATACACTAGCAAAACGAAGTGAAAATCTCACTATACTTACGTAAAATATTTTTGGATTCTCGGTTTTAAATTTTAAAATTTTATTATTAAAAAATATTAAAATCCTCATTTATTAATTTGGGACACTAAATAATATCAATATTGGGTCCCCTACGGTCGACACTTCGTATTAAAATTTAGACTTCCGGTTAAAATGTTCAACATTTTATTAGCGGTTGCACATCTTATGGTTATCACATTGCTATTAAATTACTCATTTATAAATTTAGACCAATAAAAAGGTAAATATTGACTATTGACTCTAAAATGATAGAGATAGATTATTGCTGTACAAACATTTCGCCTAAGAGGTTAAAGGAAGAAGAACATAAGCCTTTTGAGAGACCTACTAATATTTATCTACTCTATGGCATTAGAGAATTATTCCATTAAAACTTAAGTAGTATCTCTTCATAACTAAAGCTCACAAAATTTTCTTAATATATTTGCCAATATCTCAGAAAATATTGGTTTTATAAAAACATATTTCAATTATTATTTTTTAATAGTATTGTACTACTTTTCTAATGATAAGTTATTTAGTATCTCAAACAATTGTGGAGATACGGAAATTTCCGCTTTTGTAATGTACCTTACAAGTTATTTTCACGGGAAAATGAAAATAGCCATTTAATTATAATCTTAATCAACGCATAGATAAGAATTTTAATCAAAATCGTTAAAGCCTATTTTGAGAAAATCAATTTTATCTCTTTTCACCCTTTATTAAATTACTCTTAATTTTAGGGTTGGACAGCAACACAGACAGGCGGCATTGCAAAATCCACATTTTAGAGATCCCGGGTTAGAATTTTTTTACGGTCGCAATAATTTACCTGTAGTGTTTAAAAAATATATATATTTGCGTATAGCTTGAAAAATATTGGTTTTATAAAAATATGTTTTAAATAAAATAGTTGTATTATAAATAGACCTACATATTTGCAACTATAAGTAATTTCATATATTAAATATTTACAGAAATATGTATTTAAGAAATGAGAATTTAAGCATCAGACCGGAACCTTTTAAGTCATTTTGATGAAAAATTGACAGTAGCTATTTTGTTTGTAATATTTATCAATGATCAGAAATGAAATTTAATCAAAATCATTAGAACCGATTTTTATCAAATTGATTTTTTCTCTTTTCGCCATTCAGTTAATAGAACCTTAATTTTAGGATTAGATATTCAATTCCAAAAATCTCTCGGGTCAACTTTATGACAACCCCAGATATCAAGTTTTAGCCCGATCGGTAAAATAGTTTAGGCTCTACTCCAAGGTACAGACAAACAGACGGAAATGCAAAAAAAAAAAAAACTTTTTCGGATTCGGGTGTTTCATGAAACGTCGAAATTCATCATAATCTTGAGTTCAATTTTTTTTTCACGATCACAATACTTTCTCTACCTGTAAGATAGCGAGAAAGTAAAATGTTATAAGCTTAGTATAAATGGAAAACTGCTAGAACAAGTGAATGATTTTATGTATCTGGACAGAATATTATGTAAAAATGGAAAGATAGAAGGTGAAATCGACAGACGGGTGAATGCATCTCGGAGACAAGTTGGATCCTTGACCTTTGAATTTACTTGCCACTGTTTTACAAAGTCTGAGCCATGGGCTAGCTCAATCCCCTTTTCTCTTCTACTTAACCTTTCTACTCTACTTTACATGCTGCCCGTGAGAGAATTTAAAATGCCCGCGAGAGAATTTAAAATGCCCGCCAGGTAATCTTTCATTGAAAACTAGAGTGAATGATACCAACTTCTGGAATTTAGTCCTGTATGACTGACCAGTACCCTATTCTAAAACGCATATTATTAAAGGTGAGTGTATGTTTTGGTTATACCTACTTAAGCGAATCAGAGTTTTCAACCATGAAAATACTGAAATGAAAATACAGGTCATAATTAATTGATAAACATTTAAATGACTGCATGAGAGTGGTTCTTACCAAACACACTCCAAACTACAATATACTGGCTGAAAATATGCTGTGCCAAGTTTCGCATTAAAGTCTGTTTGAGTGAATTATTTTGTTCGTTTTTTATGGTTGTTTTGTACACTTTTATAATTCATTAACGCTTAAATGGTAGCCTACGTAATTTTTTTTAGTAGAGTAAAAATTTTTCCTCACACTGACATGTACACTTATGTAGTTTTGTAGTAATTAGGTAGAGTTTACTAAACTTTGTTTTTAAACATTCACGTTACAACATTTTATATTTTATGTTGCCCTCGGACACACAACATTTTGCCGAAGTTGCCCTCCCTCCAGTCAAGGTTCGGCAGGCCTGTGGTAGATGAAGCTCTTATTGGTCTTTTGCGTCATAAAAGGGTCCAAGGAAATCCTTTGTAGAATATTGTAAGATTTTAAATAAGAAGCAAGTTGGAGATAGAGGGATACCTATTTATAGCTCGGGGTCCGCTCTTTCCGTTGCAAAGACGCAATTTGCCGATACTTAAGACCGGAGAACACCAAAATATCGATCAACGTAGAAGATTCAAGGGGAACGCTTCTCATTAAAATGATAAGGGATGTGCAAAGGTAAGTTTTAAAATGCGAAGTGAAGTTTGAAACATGCCATGAAAAGTTGAAGCCGAATTTGAAGATAAGGTTTTTGTTGTCGTCTTAAAACACTACTTTTAATTTTTAATCTATCCATAAATGCATCAATTTAAAGAGAAATAGTGAAAATATGTAATCGTAGATTCGCGGTAGAGGGAATTATCAAGGCTTTACTTCTCTGCAAAATAAGCTTCAAAAATATGCAGCGAATTTTACGGTAAAATCGAAAATGATAAATTCGTTCTTAAAGTACATTCCAGTGAGAAATGTTAATGATTAAAGGTGGGGATGTAGGAAACGCGACAAAGGGCTAGCATTTTAGCAGAATTTATAGCCCAATTTTTTTTGGACAAAATAAATATGGTATTTCTCCACTAGAAACATAGAGTTTAATTTTCTTAACATGGTAATATCAACAGTTGTTGAATATCTGTCATGAGCATAGCGGCATTAGATAACAAAGATTTTAAAAGGAGATAAAAAGTTGTCATTCAATTCCTGGACACCCTTGACAAATATTCAACAACTTTTAATACCACCATGTGAAGACAATTAATTTCTATGTTTGTATTTAACCAATATTTGATTTATTTTAACCAAAAATGTGTTGATATAAAAGCTGCAAAAACACTCATCTTTTCTCGCGTCCCCTACATCCCCACCTTAATAAAACCTAGAACTAGTCCAAGCCAAGCGTATGAGCACTTGTTATGTATAAAAGAAATATTATTAAATATTTTGTTAGCATAAAAGTACATACCTACCTGAATGTAGTACAATAAAAATTATTTGAAAAATCGATTCTTTTATTTTCAGTACCTATCTATCTATCTATCTATCTAAACTTTCCCGGTTTAAAGTTTAATAATAATGGTAACCTTAGCTATATTTATATATAGTTATAAAATTCGTCATCTGTGTGCCCAATAAACACAAACGGTGCAAATAGTTTCTTAACTAAATATTTAAAACTATTTTTTTTTGTCAACAACATTTATTTAATTTTGTCTTTATGTATTTATTAATATTTTCATCTTATATGGATAGCTAAAAGATAACCGTGAACATTTTCCAACTTGGTATTTTATGTGCCCATGGACCAAAAAGCCTTCGTGAATTCTCACAGTTTGTGTGTATTTACAGTATAATTTTCAAAGGAAGAATCTTATCACAGTTATAAAATGTTCCTTATTAGATCTACTTTCATTTATTCATGCGTATAGCCATGTTATATATACAAGTCACTCGATAAATATGCCTACCTGTAAAACACCACCAATAATACAGAGAAATGTCAACAATTTTGGCTGTAAAATTTGTATTTTCTAAAAATCCCTTCCTATGAAAATGTACTATACCATGGCTTGTAAGTCTGTCTTGTCTCTCTGTGTACATTAACAAGAGAGTAAGAAGATTTATTTTAAAACCAATCGTTAGTTAGTTAATAATATTCATATCTAAAAACACTTAGGATCCATCTTAATCTGACGTTTTGAAGGTGAAGGACAGTGAATAAACTTCTGAGATACTATTTTATTTACTACGATTGAATACATTTATGCTTTTTTTGGTTATTAATTTTAATAAAATTTAGTTCATAAAAGTAATGACTTAAAATGCCTTATGATTTAGCTAATAACAATTTATAGTATTTGGAAACGTTCTCAGATTAAATATATTTACTGAAGTTGTCAATTATTTTAATTTTTAATTTTTTTTTCACAGTTTTCGGAATGGACGGATCATGACACTGGTATTCCTGAGATTGGTAAGTTTTAAGATTTACAACCAACCTACTTTAATTTATTTACCAAACCAATAAATTATGTCGTTTAATGTCAAAAACGCTTAAGGTGGGGATGTAGGGAACGCGAGAAAAGGTGAGTGTTTTTTTGTAGTTGCTATGTCAAAAATAAACCAAATAATTATTCATTAGAAACATAAAGTTTGATTTTCTTCACATAGAGATATTAAAAGTTGTCGAATATATATCACGAGCATAGTGGAATTAGATGACAAACTTTTTAAATGAAGAGGAAAAGTCATTAAATTCTAGAACGCCCTTGACATATTTTCAATAAATGTTAAGGTCACCATGTGAAGAAATTTAATCACTAATATTTGTAATCTGAGAGAATCACTTAAGAATATGAAATTTCACGCCACACTAGCATAATTTAAATGTTTATCTGACTAAAGCCACGTACAAATTTAAGCACCATTCACAATGATAGGACTGTGCTGGGACTGTGTCCTGTAGCTACCATTCACACTTATAGGACTGTGCGCAGCCCGTGCTGGGACTGTGTCCGGTCGCTACCATTCACACTGATAGGACTGTGCTGGGACTGTGTCGTATCGCTACCATTCACACTGATAGGACTGTGCTGGGACTGTGTCGTGTCGCTACCATTCACACTGATAGGACTGTGCTGGGACTGTGTCGTGTCGCTACCATTCACACTGATAGGACAGTGCTGGGACTGTGTCCGGTCGCTACCATTCACACTGATAGGACCGTGCTGGGACTGTGCTGTTAGCGCTACTGTTTTGCTCATCGGCAATCGTAGACATGTATCAAACAGAGGAAGATGTGATTGTTGCATTTGGGCTTTCTTTATTTGAATAAAAGTTAAATATAGCAACTTTTCTTGCAGTTAACCATAGATGCATGATCATGCTTATACTTATGTATTTTTATTCTATTATTATCTCTACTACTTATAAAACAAATGGTTGGTCTGTATCTATGTTTTCTAAGATATCTGGAACCGCTTAACTGATTCCGATGCAATTTTTCTTACATTATTTAGATTTTTACCAGAAAAGTTTTAGGCCATTAATCAAAAGAATTAAATCAAATAATATTGATTTTTTAAAAAGATTTCGCCTTAAAACCCGTGATCAATAATGGGTTCTCCTATTGAATATAGTATTAATTATTTTTCTTTTTAACTTGATTGCCAAATCCAAGGAGTAATTGCAGAATATTTTTCTATACTAAGGGCCAGTTTCATAGTCAGACCTAGTACGTCGCAAGTGCGGTGCTACACTAAATATAAGACGACACCTACCTAAACTCGAATGGAACGGGCCAGTTCGCGTATGAAACTGGCCCATTCCATTCTGGTCAAGGTAGGTGTCAACCTGTATTTACTGTAGAGCCGCACTTG
Organism: Timema bartmani; assembly: GCA_902151455.1. Classification (NCBI taxonomy): domain Eukaryota; kingdom Metazoa; phylum Arthropoda; class Insecta; order Phasmatodea; family Timematidae; genus Timema; species Timema bartmani. Next base: position 755,806 of record CABFWB010000004.1, read on the forward strand.
AGGCGTGCTAAGTCTGACTAAAAAAAATCCTATTTTAGTTTATTTGCTTGTTTTGAATTCACAGATTGTTATAAAGGACAAGTTCTGTTCGCTTATAACTAGAGAACTACCCAATAGATTTGAATGAGGTATTTTTATAATATGTTGAGTTACTCTAGAAGGATTATAAGCTATTTAAAAATAGTATACAATGAGCTGAGCAGTGGCGTTGAAGGCAATACAGGTGTTTTATATACACTGTGGAGTAGCAAAACCAAGAACTGCCACAAATGCATCTACTGTTATAACTTCTCGAAAAAAATATCAGACCCGATGATATAGATTCAGTAATAAGTTTGGAGATTCTGGATTTAAACATCGACCTACAACATGAAAAGGTGTAATAATTAAACATATAATACGCGGCCCACACGAACTTTTTAATCGATCGTTTCTTTGCATTCAGCATAAATCATTTAAAAAACTTTCTAAGAGCTACGTCGACGGGTATGACTGGTATCCCAAGTACCGTAGACGGCATCCCGACGATAGAGGGTGTTCGGTCACGATCTGTTCTTGAGCGTTGGCGATAGAAAATCGTTGGGATGTTACACACAAGCCTGTCTTGTTGAGAGTTTTCGATTCCCAAATTAATGAGGAACCGTGGAGTTTCATAAATTCCATTAAGTATGTGGGTAGATTAATACGGGAAGTGATCAAGGGACGTTTAATAATAACTCCCTCCATCATATTAATATTTTTCACGTGACAGATCCTCTTGCACTATGGCTCGGCCACAGGGAAAGTATGTTGGAAGATATTGAACATAGAATCAGAAAAGATCAATTGGTAGACAATTTGGACTTCAATTAAGATACTTTTATTTGAAGTTATTTAAAATCAACCAAACTATAGGTTATTTCTCAGACAAAGCCGTGAAGGATTTGGGTATTCTTCTGCCTCACAATTTGTAGGGATTTATATATTTAGATACTATTTGAGAAATACGACAAACACCCGACCAATTTTATAAAAATACGTTGAATATAAACAAGCCTAGATTGAACCCAGAACCACTTAACATAGACATAAAAGTATTATAGAGATTGAGATCCGTTGGAAAAAGTATTATTTTAAGTGGTTCCCGGAGATAAAAGAGATAATTTTATAATTAATTTAGTCTTTGTTAAGCTAAGGTTTTAGGGGTGTGTTGTCTTTACAGTGGATTCATGGGGTATAGAAGCTACTTTATTAGAATGGGACAGAACAGTGCATTCGACAGCCACTTATAACCGCTAATTTGTTAGAAGGTGGAAGAACAGCATATACGAGATTTAAATTACAGCTGCATTTTTCTAACGACCAAATTGCTTTGAGCAACACATCGAAGCAAAGTTTCACCTCGAAATTAATGCAAAAACTATCTCTTATATTATGAAATGAGAGGACAATGTCGCATAATACATAAATTTGATGATCTATAATATAGAACTCTGAAAGATCTGGAAAGCAGCAATTGTATTGTTCTCAGGATGCTTGCGACAAACTCTATCGGTCATCCCAAGTCACTAGAGTTGACGAGGTCAGTACCTGCCTGAAAATATCCTACACAATCCCAAACGTTGTTAAACTTTCCCTGACAACCAACATCCGTTTCCGCCTGTGCAAAGGCAAAAATTAGATTTGTTGGTCGATATATTGCTGAAACTCGTCAACGGAGTCTTTGCAGAATACAAAGACAAATTATCCTTGAATAACTCCCAGATGTGCCTCATGGTCAAATCTGTCCAAGAATTAGTTCATTTTATGTATCTCAATATATTTTTATGCCAAACAAGCTTCTTTCTTGGTTTTAGGAGCAATATATTATGGATCCAAATATGAATCGGCCAATTTGAATCGCAGTCCCGCACTTACAATTTCATAAGCACTACCCTTTCTGACTTTTTAATTCCCTTAATCCATTCAGTTTATACATCCACGCTCTTCAATTAAAATTTGAACAGCCAGCATATTGCTGTAAAATTTGATCCCATCTAAACTGTGTAGTGGAACCTGATTGCAGATAAACAGTCTACAAAAACTTTTCACAGAGGCGACTGTCATGACAGGTTGTACCACGAGAAACTGAGTCGTGATACTAAGAATACCCAAGATCTCATCAGATCTTCCCTTCCAGTTTAAATGCTTGCAATTTCCTATCAAGGTTTGCTCTGCAATGACCTTCAACACAGCGCAAAGACAAACCCTGAAGGTGGCAATTGTTTTTCACAGATACAACTATATGTGGTATATTACCGCTATAGTTCTAGCAGAAATAATTAACTGCTCATTCCTGATGATAAAACTACTAAACGTCGTTTATAAAGAGGTATTGCCTTACATTTTGTTACTTTTCTTTTAATTTATATAAATATTATGTATGTTTATTCTTAAAACAGAAATAATTACACTACATTGAATTATTTATTCTGAAGATGCATCTTTTATCAACTCGAAATTCGTCATCATGATATTCTTACCTAATACTTTGTGTGATTTATTCTCTGTACGGGATATTAAAAACTCTGGAATTAGAAACGTTATTGTTTTAATGGGTGGGCTTTTTAAAACTGACACTAACATGAATGAAGCTGTGTGCAAACGCTAGTAGTAAATAAAATTTAATTCATGATATGTAATGTAAAAAAAAAGAGATATTTAGATAATGAATACACAGCTCTTCACATGATTACACATTATGAACATATTACGATGAAGTAACAGAAGAAAGCAGTACTAAATAAAGGAAAGAAAAAAATATATCCACCTACACACACGTAGGTATATGACAAGCTGGGTGTATTTTCTTTATGCTACTAGCACCAGTGCTAACACAATCTACGCAAAAGACTGAACTACCGGTGGACGGGGAGGTGTGGGGTAAAGGGGGGCAGAGGGGATTTCTCTCGTAGTGATTTATCCCTGTGGTATTACCAACCCTTCTTTACGTGTGCACAATTAATCTAAGTTACCCTACTAAGCCCTATTCTTTCGGAATAAGTCGTTCATAGCCTTTGTACAGAACGTACCAATAAATTAAAAAAAAGGTTTAATCTACCCTTCTCATATCCACCAATTAAGTGAAGTGTTTTTTTAAGCTTCTATTGCAAAAAAAGTATTTTTGGTCAAAATAAATAAAATACCGCTCCAGTATAAATATAGAGTTTAATTTTCTTCACATGGTGATATCAATAGTTGTTGAATATCTGTCAAGAGCATAGCGGCATTAGACTAGAAACTTTTTAAATGAATAAAAAAAAAGTTGTAATTAAATTCCAGGACACCCTTGACAGATATTATAGAACTGTTGATATCACCATGGGAATAAAATTAAACTCTTATGCTTCTAATGGAGAATAATTTTTTTTTTTTGCCAAAAAAGTTTTGCTATAAAAACTGCAGAAACTCTGCCCTTTTTTTTATGATACTTCCCTACACTCCTACCCTAAACTTAATCCTTTACACACTTTGTGTTAAAACCGAACACTTAAAAATCTTCTTTTATAATGTATCTTCTTGCTAATGCTCATTAACGTTGTGTACACTTCCAAAGCTTTGATGTTGATTGTCCTTTGTCACGAATATGTTTGAAGGGGTTAGCAGGCCCGCACCTCGTCAGGAGAAAATGTGGCTGTCTAATTCAAATGAGCAAGGTCATACAGTTGTCTTGATGAGGATGTATAACAATTGAAACGTAGGGCAGATTAAAGTGCTATTAACGTCTTTGCAGGTTAAAGTCACCGATTCGTAAGTATCTATGCCGAGCCAATTTTCAGGGAAATTTAAACTGAAATGAAGTTAGTTGATTATCGAGAGTTAATCTAAGTTTAAGCTCTTAGTAATGTAATGGGAACATCTTTGAAATATTTCTGCTCCACCATTTTGGTGTTTTGCTACAACTTCTATAGCTCTCTTTAGGAGACCTTCTTACGTCTGGTTAGCCAGAATATTAGAGAGAAAAATTACGTTTGAACCAGAAAACGTATATAGTTGCGGTCTTCTGCATTATTTACTTGACACAAGAGAAACTAGGAATGGTTTAGTTTAGTAGTCCTTTTTATTTTAAATATGTTTTTCAATTTTGTTTGATTTAAAAAAAAGATGTTCTAATTGTTTCACTGATCACAATTATTTCGGTGGTCGTATGGTCTAAGGCATCGCTTTTACCATAGACTGGATTGCCGATAACTGGGAGATCGGGTTTATAATCCCGATTGGGTGTCCTGAGGGTGGATTCTCCTAGAAGTTTTTCCACTCTCCCTCCAAACAAATGTTGGTACACTTGAGCTAAAATTCAACCTTATTCATCGCCAACATAATGTAATTAATACATATGTGTGTAAATCAAATGGGTAGTAAGACGAGGCACTAAAAAAATAAGCGTTTTCTAAATTTGAATATAGATAAACGCAACATGTTGCGGCATCTGGTTCGAGCTGTATTACATACATAAGTTAAGAGCTATCAGTGGTGTTCGATGAGCTCTTAAAAAGTAATATTCAAATCCTTTGTAGGATCTGACAGATATAAACAAAATATCACCCTTAGTTAAACTTCAAAATGTTAATACGATCTAACTTGCGGGTCGATTTTTCATTATTAATGTTTTAAAATTTGTGTGGACTATACAGCATCGAAAATGCTGTTTTTTTTAAATCATACTCAAGGTCAGCTGCCACACTGAGGTGACCCTCACCTTTGATCACGGGGACCAAGGCGTCAATCTCGTATGTTCTGGTTTGCCAGTGATAAAGTGGTCGCAGATATATCCCAATTGGTTGTAATGAGGGGGCATTTTTCTTTCACACTCTCTCTATAAGCAAGTGGGGGTACTCTTTAAAAGTCTAACTTCCTCATCCATCCTCTATCAGTTTATATTTTAGGATAGCCTTGACCTATTGAAAAATGTGGGTCACAGAAAAAAAAGCTGATTTTATTTTTGTTATCATTGTACACTCCGTTTATTTTATTCTTCAGAGTATGTCTTATCTTTATGGATTACACTATGGTCCTCTATCATAAGCTATACCATAGTGGAATATACCAAGGTAAGCTTTCTACCGTACAGGATAAACTATGGGTACATGATCATTAGGTTATATTTTAAAACTTTAACCTAAATTTATTAATTTTCTTAAAAATTCCAATTAATATTTGAAATTTAATTTAATATTTGATTACTATACGTGAAAAATAATAACGAAACATCTATATTATTAGATTCTAAGCTTTCAATCATAATAAATTACATAGTCATAAAAAACTATTATACTTTAGTGCTAAATTGTTAAGTTAGCCCTCCTCTTCATGGTTACTTTCCATTTCTTACGCGTTACTCCAAAACGCGTTCAAATACTATTAAATATATATTACTTAAATGATTTTATCTAAAGTAAAAGATGAAGTAAACTTAATTTGAAGGAACTGTTCAAATAATCACCTGGAGATAGGATTAGGAAATTCAAATACGGCTAGTCTCGATAGTTCCCGGTCCTTACAGGCCTAAGGAAGGTGTGCCAACTATAGTGTGATTCTGGTAAGAAGGAAATATTTTAAAATACAAACATAATTTTGCTGTCAACACAGATGACATTTTGATATAATATTAGTAATATATCATAATTTTCTTAACACTGCGTCATACTAACGGTTCAGGTTATACTAATTTTATGTAATAATTACGCTAATTATTTAGGGATGAGGAGGTTGAATTTAGAGGAGCTATACCCGCACTTGCGTGGTGGGAGAATGGAAAACAATATAGGGAAAACCATCTCCAGTACAACCAACGGGGATTTGAAGCCCGATCTCCCTGTCATCGGTAGTCAAGTCTAACACGAGATTGATGCCTTAGACAATGAAACCACCAAAGTAGGTTTCATGAAAATTAATACATTCGATCATATTGACACATGACTTGATGTATGAATATATGATAATACCTACTAAAATAACTGTCAAAAGTATTCCTTCTTATTAAAATTGAGGGTGTAGGCCGCCACACGAGAGTTTTGAATTATTTTTAACATTTATTTTTTGTTGGGAATCAATTCATACTACCACCCATTTGGGGTGTTAACATTTAATTACATTAATAGAGTAAGGATGGGGAAGTTAGGATTCAGAGTAAATGTACCCGCATTGTGGAGAGAGAATGATAAACCATTTAGGAAAAAAAACCTTCCTCAGTAAACACTGAAGGGATTCGAGCACCTACCTCCATAACACCAGAAAACCATACTAAACGCTTTGGACACTTAGACTGCTCGATCACCGATGCAGTTAATTTTATTTTGGGAAATGCGTCGTCTGAACAATGAACTTAAGTTGGGGTGCTAGTAAGCGTGAGTTTAATGCATTAATTTTGCAGTTTTTATAGAATAAACATTTTTTGGCCAAAATAAATCAAATATATATTCTATAGAAACATAGATTTTAGTTTTCTGCACATGCTAGTCTCAACAGTTGTTGAATATCTGTCATAAGCATAGCGGCATTTGGTGACAAACTTTTTAAATAAAGAGAAAAGGTTGTGATTAAATTCCAGAACATTCTTGACAGATATTCAAGAACTGTTGAGATTTACATATGCAGAAAACTAAAATCCATGTTTTTATGGACGAAATATTTTATTTATTTTGGCCAAAAGATATTTATTCTATAAAAACCTCAAAAATAGTGCCCTAAACTCACGCTCACTAGCACCCCAAATTAACCCACTTCCTCTGTAAAGTTGTTGTTTCCTTATACACACTCGTAAACTTAATTTGAACAGATACCCAAGTAATGTGTATCGAAGGCTCAGTGAGCTGGGAATAATATGGTTCAAAGCGCAACCTGCTCGGGCTGTTTGTTGTTGCTGTGTTTTTTTTACCAGGGTGGAATGGTTGAAAGAGGAAAAGTTTTAGAGAGAACATTGCTCATAGCTCTCAACTCTTCTTTTGTTCCGTCTTCTCTTTGAACAGCTGTAGCGTTCCCTCTACGAATAGCACGAGTTCCTTTTTTTTTTTTTTTTTCACACGTACACATAGAGCTTATACACCAACTAACAACACAACACCGACACAATTACGAATGAAAATTTCTCTTTTGTACTTACCTTTTACTAAGTAGCTTTCTCTTGGGTCTGTCTGCCCTTCTAATAAACTGCAACACCAAGTTTTGAAATAGCAATGAAGAAGTATTTAAATATTGGGGTGGGACATTCACTACATGTCATTACATTGCCTAGAAGTGCCCTTGATTTATCTTGTAGGGTATTATGATAAGTAACAAACCTTGAATATTTTGACAAGCGTCCATAAGGAATTGCTGGCACCATCATGTGTGTCGATTGAAGGAGTGGTTGTAGATCCCTGTGTTGGCTTACGTGGCGTCCTATGTGTGTTGCCTACCCCTCAGGTGCAAACAACGCCAACTTTGATGTTTCATAACGCTGTCATATGGCGTCACCGTTCCCAAGCTCACTACGTGTATATACCTGTATTTTCACGCCCTACAACCTGTACAGTCTTTTACCTGGAGATATGGATAACCTTAGCTATCTGACTGTATAGCTGAGGTAGTGCGGGATTGGCCCAAATCTCATTTGAATTTCACAACCACCAAGAAACATGGTTACTGTGTCTTAATTGGACTAGAGAAACTAGGTGTGTACGTTTGCTCAATTTGTTTCAACGCAAAGAACCTATGTAGTTCTTTCAAGTACACAAGTATATATATTTTTTTAAATCCATGGTTAGACATTTTAAGTTTTTTAATTCAAGGATATGTAGAAGTCAATCTTTTGTTGTTATTTTATGTTTAATTTAAAATATTTAGTAGTTAAAATAGTAAAGAGATAGTGTTATTACATGTGTCAATACTACTGCCCAACTCTGGTATTTTGATGCCATGTTATATGACAAACGTTATTTCCACTCCCCAATTCGTAAATTTTTCAATTCTTGAGAGAAAACAAAATTTGTTTTAAATAAATAAATGGTTGACTTTGTACAGAATAAAACTATTTCAGAAGTAGCTAAGATGTCCAACGTTAAATAATTTATACCATGAATATTTTTTTTTTCAGAAAAATCAAGAAAATAAGTTTTATTTTAACTTGACCAGAGGAAAAAACGAATAGTTTTAAACGTAAACCAATATCACTGAATCTAGATCTGAAAGCCTAGCATAAAATATGTGAAACTATTTTATATTATTCCTATCCCAAACTTTTCCATTCTCTTGTAAAATATTAGTCAGCAAAAATAAATTGAAACGGGGCATAAAATATAGAGCAATTTTCTTTTTTCTATCTGTACATAAAGAAAGAAACTTTCTGAAGTTGAAAGGATGAACAAATAAATAACATAAACAAAAAATATTTGAAAAAAATAGAATTAAACTACTTATGAAAGTAGGGAAATAAATAAATTGGTATTGGTTCTATCAATTTTATATTTTTCTCTAATTTAATCCTTAGTTTTGTTCTAACTTCTTCAGACACTTTTTAGAGTACGTTGTTTATCTTACGATATAGTATTTTCAACTTTAGTAAAGTTTTTGTCTTGTCTATATATATTTGATTTAAATCTTCGTTTTCCCTGTTCTATTTAAATTCGCGTTTTAATGATTATGTTAAGATACACTGTACAAATTGTACCGTATACTTGTCATGGGGGTCGCGTGGTTTAAGGTGTTGGACTCAAAATGAACTAGGTAGTCTAGGTTGTTGTTGGCTCGAGTTCTAACCGGGTTCGTAGAAGGTTGAGTTTCATTGTCATTTTCCCACACTTTTTTTTATTCATATATACTCCTTTGTCTCTCTAATAACCCTTTTATCTAAATTAAAATTAAAAATGAAAAAATTACAAAATACATTTATAATATACCTTCCTTAAGTCAACTAAAGTGAATAAGAATGCACACTACTTTAAAAAGGAGTTTTTTTTGGCAACGCGTCTTACTACCCGTTCGGGTTATACGCTTATGTACTAATTACGTTAATGATTTTGGGGATTAGGAGACTATAATTAGAAGAGGTGTAACTGCATTTGTGTGAAGGAAGAGTGTAAAAACCATCCTCAGTACACTCAACCTAGATTAGAACCTTGATCTCCCCGTCATTAGCAGTCTAGTGGCACGTTAGACCATCCGGCCACCGAAGCGGATAAAAAGGATATTAATATTAACACCAACCACCTCTGTGATCAGGGTTCCTAGCTATAGATCTGGAAGTTCCGGGTTAGATCACCAGTGCTGCCATATTTTCTGTGTAGTGGCAATGGAACGGGGTAAACTCGGCCTCATGATGACAAATGAGCTACTTAAATTAAAAAGTAGTGGTCTAGAAAACTGAGATTGACGGCTGGAGGGCTCATTGTGCTGTACCAACAGATGGTGGTCGCTGATGTCATGGAGTTAACCTTGACACTGCCATATATGTAATATGAGAAGGGCAATTTTGGCACTTGAAACCATAAAAATAGTCTTAAATAACGTTGAACTTTCGGTTCTGCCTAGAACAACAAATGTATGCATTTGTTTAGGGAAGGCAAATTCTCGTTTGCTATAAGCTCAAAGCTGCGAGAATTATTGGTGGAAAAAACATATTGGTGGACGAGTGAACTATCTTATGGTCTGGTTTGAGAGTTCAAGGCTAGAACACCAGTTTAGTGTACTGATTATATTCCGTCTTAAATAGTGTACCACTTTCACTCTACACAAATGCGGGTACACTTCCTTTAAAACTCTTTCTCAGCTTGACCCCTATTAGTGTAGCTAACATACATGTAGCCTGGACAGGAAGTAAGAAGTAGCGGGGAAGAGGGGGAATATAGGTGAAAAAGTCTTTAAACATTTTCCAACGTTAACTTTTAGAATATATCTTAATTTATATGTATGAACATGAAAGGTTGATATATTTTAATTCTATAGTGGTATGACTCGTAAGGGAACGGTGTGATTAGGTATACAGAGTGTTTCAGTGAAAGCGTGACAAAATTAAACAAGACATAAGGGATGCTCTACCGAACATTTTGAAACAGGAAACTTGTGGTCTGAGAATCCAGCTAAGGGAGATATGTGCCTAAACATGTGGGGGAGAGCCTGAAGGCTATTTCATATGGGAATATTTCAAATCCCATGTGTATGAGACCCCAGTAGACACAGACTTGGAATTTGCCAGGATTGTCGTCGCCTGTAACGTGATTCGCAACACGCATGGGATATTTGAACGGGTGCGGTAGAATCTCGTACGCCAATGTCATGCTTGTATTGGGGTTGATGGCCGTCATTTAAAACAACTGTTGTGAGGTACGAAATGGTAGGCTTCCTCTGGTTTGTCAATGATATGGTATGTTGTACGGTATTACCTGTACGTAATGTTACAACTAAATATAAATACATTACACGTAATGATTAGCTGTAAATTAACCAGACATCAGTAACAGTGTTGTACATGTTTAGACCCATATCTCACTTAGCTGGCTTCGCAGACCACACGTTCCCTGTCTCAAAATGTTCGGTAGATTATCCCCTACGCCCTGTATAATTTTTACACTCCTTTACTAAAACATCCTGTATATGTAGGTGCCTATAAGCTATAATTGTATATAACATTTTAGAACATAATAATTAATGTAGAATAAGGAGCATATAGGGGCTACCATTTAAGAAGGAAGAGATTTATATTATTGATTGTTAATTATTGATTTACAATATGTTATAATCTTAGTTGAAATTAGTGTGGTAAATTAATAGTAATAAAAACCATACATGATTCAACATCCTGGCTCACTCGGTAGAGTGTCTGCCTACTGATCTAAAGGTCCTGGCATGGCCAAAAAATCTATCATTGATAAATATGGGTTCACCCTTTCACATTGATAAATTCACTGCTGGGGACCGGATGTTCTGTCTGTCCTAGTCTTAAGTTAGATTATAGGGCATATTAATTTACGACAGGTCTAACAAGCCGGTGGTGGTAAATATATGGCTTGAATTAAAAAAAACTGACCCAGGCCACAGACTGGAAATAGGAATGGATGTGAAAACTATACATATATTAGGTTTGCAAACCCATTCAACCCAGTCAGTTACCTACCAGTCTATACTTTAACTACCAATTTGACTGGTAATACAAACCTAAAATAATTTCCCTATTAATTTTACTGGATTTACAAATCTAATATGTTTATGGTTTTTATTAGGATTAATTTATCATAATAATTTTTGACTAAGACTTTTAAATATGGTTGTTCAACAAACAAGTTATATTCTAAATCTCCTCTTAAATATTTATTTCTATGTCAATCCCTTAGTTAAATATTGCTAAACAGCTAAAAGCCTGTTAAGAGTTTCAGCACTATAGTAGACGGCCTTCTTAGAGACAAATAGACAAGTAGCATCCCTTGTCCTCCTTTCAAAGATAGTGGTATGGACGGCGGAAGGTAAATTGGATGGAGGTCGTGGCGGTATTGTTATCTGGGTGATTGTCATTTGATTGGTCATTAAGTTAGCACTCAATCTTACTACCCAGGTCTCTATACGGTTCTGGTAATTGGTTCAATAATGACGTCACTGAATCTGGGCACCAATGAAAGCTCTGCTTATGAGCAGCTTCAGAGCGACCTTACTCTTGCAGTTTGTTTCAGATTAAAATTATGAGACCCAGTGCGTTTCTCAGGACCCGTTGTTAGTGGGTTCAATCCCAGCTGGGTTCAATGAGTTTTTCATGAAAGATAAAAATTTATAATACAAATTTCTTCGAAGAAGAAGTAAAGTCGTCGGTTCGATGTCGATTGTGGCATGTAACAGAACCCTGAAAGGCATGTGAAAATATCTTTCCCGGCAAACTTGGTAGACCCTTTCGCTCTAGCTCATAGAAACTCTTGTGTGCCGATATAATCAGTCCGTTCAGAAAGAGTACGTTAAATACCTCAGATAAATAAATACATTTTAAACAAACTTGTAGTTTAGTTTACTAAAACATTTTACATACTCAATTTAACACTGAAATCATTAATAGTAATTTAATATAACAAATGTATTAATTATAGGACCCACATAATTTTAGGTCACGTGACAAGACTCCAGTAACATTTTAACTAACAGTCGGCGGTCGCATGGTCTAACACGTCACTGTCGTTTTAGACTCGATTGCCGGTGGCAGGAAGATCGGGGTTCGAATCACGGTTGGGTGTGCGGAAGTTAATTTTACCTAAATACTTTCTCACTACCTATCTCCGCGCTGATTCGGGTACATATCCTTTTAATAATACCTTGCTCATACTCATTCCGTTAGCCCAATTAATATATTATGTGTATAGCCCGAACCAGGACTAGGACGTGATAGATAAACAACTAAATATTATAAATTATTTTCTGTTTTCAATTCACATTTACATTAAAGGAGATAGAAAGCTATTAAGTATAAAACACCTTCATTTATACCTCTGTGGGATTTTAAGCCTGATCTACCCGTCACTAGAAAACAATACAAGACCAGGATGACCTCTTAGACCCCGTGCCCACCAATGTGCGTTTTGAGCGTAATAGTTGTAATATAAAACACACCAATCCACCCCATCGGGGGGTCGAGCAATCCTCCTTTGTTTGAATATTAAGTTAAGGTAAGGATGTAGGGAACGCAAGAAAAGGTAAGGGGTTTTGCAGTTTCATATACTACTTGACACGCAAAACATTTCATACGGAAATAATGTCAACTACTTGAAGAATGAACGAGGTGACCAATGATACAGGTCATCAATCATTAACTTGACATTCTGGCGTGTACACTTCGGTCAGATTACCTATGGGGGTGAATAAGTTCGAGAGTTTAGGAAATTCAGTAGTTTTGTGTAGAATGTTTTTACTTTATTTGTACCTCTTTTGACAGAAATTACCGATACCTAATCAACTTTAAATACAAGATAAGTATTTTTTTTAAATGGCTTAAAATAAGCGTGCTAAGCCAACTATTCACAGTGAAGGACTTATGTCCCATTTGCCATTTGGTACTGACTGTACTATAGCGTTATGGGCATCTCCTCTCACCCCTTCGACTTTCATACTCTAGTTTAGAGCGATTACAGCGCTTTACCACGAGATGCGATGTTTTTTCTGTGTAGAGTAGTAGCTATATTTTCTTCTCATGGTAAACTCTACATTTATTGAATGTCTATTAAGAATGTCCTGGAATTGAATGACAACTTTTTCCCTCAATCTAATTTTTGGTCATCTACTGCTGCTATTCTCATGAGTCATGACAGATATTCAAAAACTATTAAGTTCACTATTTGAAGAAAATTAAACTCTTATGTCTGTAGAGAAGCAACATTTTTATTTTTATTTTGGGCAAAAATGTTTTGTTATAAAAACTGTAAAAACATCGATCTTTTCTTTAGTTCTCTACATCCCCACTTTAAACAGCCACATCGAGTGAAGGAGCTCTGAACTAAAACAAGTTTTACCGTCTTATGAACCATGAAATAGTATCAAGTTACGTGGAACATCAAAGGGCTTCTTCATTTTAGTGCTACAGCCAACTTTGAAACATAGCTACAATGTAAAGTAACCTTCTTAGAACTTTAAACTCTTATCGTGAAGTTACTTTGTGTGTAAATATTTTACGTGCAATTCAGAACAGCGCTGCCATCTTGAGTTTCTAACTTGCCTTGGTTATTTTCAGAAGAGGTGTGACATTTTTACAATTTAGATTCGTGATAATTTGATATAAAGATTATTTTATAAACTAATAATGCACATAAATATTATATAAAGTCAAATTTCAATAGGGTGGTAGAATTTAGAAAACACAACAATATTTTTTGGGCTTAAATCTATAACATTGTACTATTTTATTAGTATTATTTTATAAGTTATGATATAACCGTCCCCGTGGTGTCATGGTCAGTGCACCTAGCTACAATTATAAGGGTCCTGGGTTCGGTTCCTGGCTGGTACCTTGGGTATTTTTCCCTTGAGGAGAATGACCCCAAAGGTCACCAGGCTTGGCTAGTTAGGCTTAAGTTAGGTTAAGACCCACACGGGTCCCACAACTTCATAATAACTATCATCACATCATCTCATTACGGGTACTACGTGTAGACAACCTCCTATGCTGTACCCTGGGCAACGTTCTGTACCACCAGAGCGGAAAATTGTCTACATACAAGCGACCAAAGTGGCTTTCATGTCCCTCCCAGTTATATAGGCCTATGCCATATCATAAAAAATTTATATATCAAAAGGAGCAGCTGCATGTTATGTGATCTGACGTATGAATAGGTGAAAGGGGATCTAGTAACTTTTCCAGCTGTCACATATGGTACATTCTATTAAAATTGAACGGTAATATTATCTATAAAAAATGATGTTGAAATATATTATCTCACTCTTAAATAGAATAAAATTACATAAAATTGTTTAGAACGTTCTTTCCTCCATATTGTGTCTAAATCGAACCGTTTAGTTTAAGTTTTCTAATTTTTTTATTTATAGCTAGCACCTTTAAAGAACTTGTTTGTTTTTTATTTTATACAGCAAATTAACTTATTTCCTTAATTCTGAAGCTATTGACTTTTAAATTTAAGCGATAAGGACGAGGAAGGTAGTTTATAAGAGATTAAATCATATAAAAGAGGAGAGAGAAATGAAAATCCACAAGGAATAAACACTATATGTAAAACCACTATCATGTGCACCTGGCCAAGATTCGAATATTTAACTTCCCATCACTGAAGGTGAGAACGACACCTTAAGCGATGTGACCACCAATGGGGTAGATTATTTCAATAAGTAATTAAAATAACATTTTAACGATAAAATGGTTCCTTAAAATATGGCCTTAGAGTTTGGAGAGTAAAATGAAGAGACTGTCCAGAAAAAGTTATATCTTATGTCTCTAAAATTAATAATGAAATTTATTAGAATCCTTATAACCTGAATATGTAGTAATAAGCGATGCCAAAAATAAAACTAATTCAACCTGCTTCATTGGCCGAATGGTCTAAGACCTATTATCGTGTTAGGCTGGCCTGCTAAGTACGAAAAGGTCGGGTTTCGAATCCCAGTTTGGTCTACTGAGAGTGGTTTTACATAAATGGTTTTCAACACTTCTTCCCATCAAATGCTGGTAGATTACCTCTAAAATGCTTCCTTTCTCATCTCTACCCCATTAGAGTAATTCTAATATATCTTTATAACATGAACACGTAATATATGCGGTGATAATAACAATAATAATTATTATGATGATAATAATAACATTACTAATTTATAGGCCACTGTTTGATGCTTTTTTTTTGCTACAATTTTTGTTATAATTTTCTTAATGAAAAAATTAAATTCTGAAAAACTAAACTAAAAGAGATGCGTTTGCGTTTTGAATAATCCCAGGTTTTAGACAATAGCATAATCCTATGCAACCCGACAGACAAATTAAAGACGGAAAACATTTGACTAAAACATATGATATGTTTGCTAAGCCTCTGATAAATCGCAACATGCAATTATTACCACTGACATATATTCTGTTATCTCAGTGTGGTAATCGTTAACAGCAATAAACCAAACGACATAACATAAAATGAAATCGTTAAAATTTGAACAAAGGTTTACCCAAATGATCGCTTGTATCAAAAAGAGTATAAATCGTACTAAGCTTAGAAACTAGTTTTTATCATACTACAGATGTAATTTATCACGTCACTTTGCTATTTCATTGAACTACATTCTGGTTGTTTCACATTTTATTACATGGAGTAAAAAACAATATTTTTCTTTTGTCAATTATTGTGTCTAAAAGTGTTCGTTTTTGATCAAATAAATGATTTATTTGTCACAAAACAACATAATTTAATTTAACTTTATATTTATGTTTAATGTTTTATTTAACTCAGATGTCAAACATTTTGAGAGAAAATGTATATTGATGATATTTTAAAATCTCTCTATATCCATGATTTGATAATATTTGTAGCTATTGACAGTTAAAAATCTTTATAGGAAAATGAAACGTTTCTTGTACACAAACCTAAAAGATCGGGATTATTTTTAAAAGTTAGAACCCTGCTAATACTATGTTTATTAATGAAATTATTGAAAATTGAATCACAAATGATAACGTATGTGAGGTACAGTACATACATTGTATATAATTTATAATAAGTACATTTTTATACCTAATTTAAAATTTACTACAAATTTAATATGGTGAAATATAAACAAATTATGGACCGCTAATGAGGAATGATCCGGCTAAAAGATAATGTATGTTATTCGGTTCACGAATTAATGAAAGAGCAATTTATAAATCTAGCATCATACATTGGAAATTAGTAAATTGTATTTTAACTCTAAATAGAAAATCGAGTGTAAAATTGTTAAAAACTTGAACATTAATTACTATTTTTAGCACTGCAACTTACTGCCTCTTCAGGTTATATGCATACGTACTATTTACATTAATGTGTTGGGAATTAGGAAGGTTGAATTTATAGAAAGTGTACCCACATTTGCGTGGAAGAAAAGTGGAAAACCATTTTGGAAAAACTCTCTCAATACAATCGGCTAAGATTCGAACCTCAATCTCTCTATCCTCAGTAGTACGTTCCAAAATAAGTGACATATTATACCATGCGGTCATCGAAGCAGTTTTGAACATTAATTTAGAGATTTAACTATATAAATGGGAAGTTTGTGACAGGTTATCTTTAGTACTGGTTTCGATTATATTCTTTTTTTACTGGCTTCTTCTCACAAGCTATTTTGTTAAGCTCTAAAACATATCTTTTACTTAATTTTGTTTCATTACGTGGTTAAAATATGCAGTTATTTAAATTTTTTACCTGAAAAACTTGATGAATAAAATCTACATATATACAAATCAACTCGATAGGTCCTATCTTAATTCACCTGTTCGTGCAAAGTATGCAGTTACGTTAGTTAAAGCAAACTATCTAGCTTTAGAAAAAATGACCGTACTTAGGAAGCGATTCAATAAAGTCTAACGGTCGTGACTTATAGCTTAGGCACATTCTGGTCACTATCTAAAATATTATATGGGCCTAACTCACTCACTCCTTCACAGACTGGCGGACTGACTCATTCATCAAATCTACCTTACACTCCTTGACAATTCTCCATTAAATATATTCAGATGCAGATTTTGTTTCAGCTATATTCCAAGAGTATGTGATAACTAAAGGATCATATACTATCGGAGCAAAGTACAGGCCTATTTTCCATAAAAAGAACCTTATTTAACACCTAAAAAACTTACTAGATCAACATTCACGCATTCATACTTCTTGTCATTTAATCTGCTGCTTCCCTCCCCCCCATAAAAATACTAATTAAGTAATGTGTTTAGATACATATGTTCTCTATACATTACCTATTTCACAAAATAACGAAGCGAAAGCTTTTAGTTTGAAAATTATGTGACACAAAATATTGTATCTAAAAGGATATAATTGTGTACAGAATGCACATTAAGATTTTGATAGAAAGAAACTTTTAGAAAATACACACATATCTATTGTGCCATACAATGATAACACTATACTATGTTATTTGTGTTATTTTATTAATATATATAGTATATATCAAGAGTGGCAGCTGCAGATATCAGAATTTGACATTTGCATATGTGAAAGTAGGTCTAATAACTTTTACAGTTGTCAGATAAGTTTAATAGTTTGAAAATTGGATCAATTCACGTTTAACAAGACCACATTTTATAAATAGCTAGCAGTTGGCTCCGTTCTTCACATGGAAAAAGCTAATAAAATCTCAGGTATATCAAATTAGAACGTTTAACATCCATTTTCCAATTTTTTTATATAATTTCTTGTTAAGGCGATTCCTAACCAGTTATGAAAGTAAATAAATAATTAAAATAAATAAAATATTTTGAAAAAAATAATCACAATAGACATCAAGTGAGAGCACTAACGAACTCATTACATTGGCAGATCAATATTTTATTGGCACTAAGCGAAACGAAGTAATTAGCATTGTTACACAAATATATAGGAAAAACGAACATCACAAATCACAAAAGAACATAAATGAGATAATAAACTCTTACAGAAATATATTGAATAAACTAGCATCATGGTTTCTATAATAGCATCATGGTTCACTTGAGCTATTTCGCCAGAAGTTAATTATTTTAATTGTTCTATCACTCTCTTAGCTACCGGAAGCGTTAATTTTCCCGTCGAGTTTTATCTTTGTAATCTCAACGCTAGCAAACTACCCTTATAATACTCTTTAGTTTTTATGTTCACTTATTTTTAGTTCTTTTAATCGTCCTAACTAGAATTTATTTTTCTATACCACACTGATAAGCTATTTTTTCTACTATCTTACGCAATTTTGAGCCCTTCCATTTCCTTGCCTCTTTTAAAATTTCATTTTTTTCAACTTTTATGGCTCTTTAGGGAAGTCCTTTCACATTTTAAATGTTCAGACTACTTTATCTATTTGGGGCTATCCCTCTACATTTATTTAAGTATTCCAACTTCCTACCATAAGTTTTTTTTATCAATTGTATTGCAATCACTCATTTTTTGATCATTCCTTTTGAAATTTAAACATGTTCACACTGTATGGGACTGCCATTATAAAAAAAAACCACCCCTTTAGCTAACCCCCAATTATAAATTATAAATATTTAAGATTTACTTGATTATTTGGAGTAATTTATCTACATTTTTAACAAATTTCAATCTTCTATCTCACCTAAAAGGGTTTTTTTCTATGTATTGATCCTCCCGTTTCCTGTAGCCCTATTTTTAAATTTACAAATTTTAGATTTTTATGGATAAATGGGTCCTTTTATTTGCCAAATTTCAGATTCATTTGACTTTTAGAAGTGTCCGAACAATTCATGTAGAAAGAAGGACATTGTCATATGTATGTATTGAATATCGTGATAAAATTACAACCCCCGTTTCATCCACTTGAAAGTTAAATTTCTCAAAAACCCTTTTTATCGGATGTCTACGACCTAAGAGGATCCTCCTCTCTGCTGTATTTCAAGATCCCAGGTCCTAGGGTTCGGTAAATAGTGATGATTCAGTCACTCAGTCAGGGCTTTCGCCTTCATACTTAAACTACGTTTTATTGAAATAAAAACTAATAATTTAAGATTTTCTCCATTGGTACAATATAATGCAATTTTTTAATGAATAACTTAATTCATAAAGATGCTTCAAAGGTATGTACAGTGCATACTTTATTTACCACAAATTATCAAAATTAAATTTAGAGTATGGCCCCTTATTACTCACCTTCTATTATTACACTCCTGTAACGCACATTGCATTTGAATCTATCTCACGGCGAAGAAGTGTTATTTTGGTTAAGGAGAGTGCGTACCAACAGATACCCGGTAATTATGTCGCCTTTTACCCAAATAATTATTTTAGTGGAAAGTTTAACTCTATTTTTTTGTAATCTAATTTTAAACTATGGCAAAATAAAGGGGCAAAAAATAATAAATATATTTATAATCTAAACATCTCGAGATTACGTGAGGATTATCGACCTCGGTAAACTGGTCTAATTGTATTGGGTGTACACATTAATATAAACAAAAATAAGGCCAAGAGTTTAGAGGGGCATCTTTAGAGGAAATGTTCCCGTATCAGTACTAATGATTGATGTGAAAACCAAAATATAAATTAATTCAAAAAATTACTTCAGGTGTCGTGATACTAACGTTAGGCTCTCTGTCAACAGTGACCAAATACAATGTACTGTACCTAGAATGATTCTACTGATTAGCAAAAGGAAAGGGGAGGGGGGAATCATACTACACACGTTTTCATGTACGACAAATGTTATATCTCAAATCCCATAAGGACCCCAGAAAATGCTATTTAAACGATCTAAATACGACAGACACCTCTTTTAACCATAATATAAAGTTCATTAAAAAAGGTATCATGATTGTCTAACAGATGGCAGCACTAACTCAATTTGAGTTGAAATTGGACTTTCCCCCTTGTTCCCTTAGTTAGCTTTTTCCTTCTTTTATCCACCCTAATGTGGATTTGTTTCCTCTAAAACTGCCCTTTTAAACCATATACCTTATATTAAGTAAATCTCTAGTAAACCTTATGTCAAAATAATTATAAATAAAATAAAATAATCTCGTAAATATGCCGACATGTCAACGAAAGCTTCCGCAATGTTTCATACTTGAGGAGATGGGTCGATGTATCTCATGGTGGGAATTGAAATATAGTGTCGTGTTGAACTCTGTGCCAACAAGGCTGCTATTTTTTTATATCTCAAGGAAGCCGTTTTGTTGCATTCGGAGGCCATCAAAGTTTATCTACCGAAAAGGAGTTTCTAGTTGCTAGGCGCGAGGACCACAACTCAAGCGCCTATCTCGTGACGTCACTCATGATTATTGTACACTCTGTCTCATAAAGATTGTAACCATTTATAGTAGGTTTTTTAAGCACCACGTCTTACTACCCGTGCTATGCACCTATGTACTAATTACACTAATGTGATAGGGGTTAGGAAGGTATAATGTAAAGGAAATGCACCCGCGTTCACGTGGAGGGTGAGTGGAAAATCATTTAGGTTAAGCCACCCTCAGTGCACCCACCGAGATTTGAACCTCGATCTCCCCGTCTTCGGCAGTTTAGAGTAGCGCGTTAGACCATGCGGCCACAGAAGCGGGTTTTATAGCAGTTATTCCCAACCAAGGTTCCACAAGAATTTGCAAAAGCTTGCTTTTTATTGGTTTTATTGGTTTGGTCTCTGACAAGACGTGTATTAATCACAACTTGTGAATGTGAGGAATGCCAGGCCTCCACCGTGGTTCGGATTCCACGTTAAACTGTAGGTCCTCCATTTCATCTCACAATCACCCTACCATTTCACATTAGCGTAAGTGCGTATAGCCCGAACGGCTAGTAAGACGCGGTGATAATAATAATAACAAATAGGCTGTATAGTATTAATAATGCTCCTNTAATAATAATAATAATAATAATATTGGTTTGGTTAAGAGAACTTGTGTATCCAAAGAAGGTGAAGGGAAGAGTGTCGGTAGTAACGGGTTTTTTTTCGCCTCGCGTCTTACTACCTGTTCAGGTTATACGCAATTTGTACTAATTACGCCACGGTGTTAGGGATGAGGAAGGTTGAATTTATAAGGCGTGTACCCACATTTGAGTAGATGGATAGCGTAAACCCATTTAGGAAAAAACCTCAGTACACCCAACCGAGATTGGAACCCCAATATTCCTTTCATCGGTAGTCTAGTCTAGTGTGATAGTGATGCCTTATACCATGTGGCCACTAATATACGTTGTAATAATGTTAAAAGTGAGATTAGTAAGAATTTTGGTAATCTAAATTAAAGCACTAGAGAACAGTGATGAATAAATATAAATAGATAATAAGTAGTCTTGAGATATTTTGTTTAAAATTATGAATTAGTTATTATTTACTTACCCTACTGGTTTAGAGAAATATTTGGTCATTTACCCCTTTCGAACCTAATTTGTGTCTATATTAGCACCCAATTTATAGACCAAGTGGGCTTTATGATATATACCAGGGCTGCCACAAATCTAGAAAACCAGGATAGTTGGGAAAACGCAGAGAATTTTTTGTGCCAGTGAAAATTCAGGACAACAAAAGGAATTTTTCAAAATTTAGTAAAAATACCGGAATATTTGTTAATTTGGTATATTTAACTGAAAGCTTGAAATAGTAAGATGGACTAAAAGTGAACTTAAGAATTACCGTGGATTCACACGTTGCCGAAAAACTAACGCAGAACAGAAACGTATTCACGTTACAATCTCTAAGCCAATAACAAGATTTCCGCTTTATCGGCGCGAGCTATTTCTCTAGAGTTCAACTCTTCCCTACATCGTTCGCTCTGCCTGAGATGTTCGGTACAGGAGAACCAATCAAATCTCAAAAGCAACCATCTCAAATCAGTGCGTATATGAATTTGACAACGCATGCGCTCTACAGCCGGAAGAAAGCAGACAGCTTCGTTGGCCTTTATGAGCAGATTTGAAATAACCCGCTAACGTAAAGCGTGTGAATCTGAGTATTGGATTGTGTCATGACAGTGTTATAACTTGAAAACATCCACCAGGAGAATTAACTAAAATATATGTACTGTATATGTACTAGAAAATAAAATATGTTGTTAATCAGCTATTTTGAGTTAACGTTGCAATGCATCATAGGTCAACAAACAGTATGTAAATTGCTGCTCCACTTAAGCAGGTCCTGCCCTTTATTTTCGGCGAACGTGAGAATCAAGCGTTAATAACGCCGATTCAAACATGTATTATTATCCTAAACCATGGTTGGTGAATAACGAAAGATATATTTTCCCATCAATATTAAAAACAATCATCTTATTTTAATAATAATAATAATAATAATAATAATATTTAGCACCGCGTCTTACTACCCGTTCGGGTTATACGCTTAAGTACTAATTACGCTAATGGATTGGAAATTGGGAAGGTTGAATTTAGAGGAAGTGAACCCGCATTTGCGTGGAGGGAGAGTGGAAAACCATTTAGGAAAAACCACCCCCAGTTCACCCGACCGAGATTCGAACCTCGATCTCCCCGTCCTCGGCGGTCGAGCTCAACACGACTAGCGCGTTAGTCAACTACGCCACCGAGGCGGGTATCTTATTTTAAACATAAGTTAACTTCACACTAGTTATATTGGTGAAAAATGGAATTTTAATATTTTTTCTTCAATCTAAGCTCCCTGTAAAAAATGGGAAACGGGAAAATTTGGAAAACACAAGGAATTTGCTAGTAATAAAATAGTGGTAGCCCTGTAGGCCTATACACGACAACCTGCTTCCACAAACTTGGTGATGGTTTTCTCATATATATGAATGTTTATTCGTTTTCAACATTATTTCAATGTGTGAGTTGTTTCCTTTACAAAACGTGCTTCATTGTTGTGAACTTTGAATGTTTTAGGACGTTAGAGGTGACCCAATCCATCCAGTGCTATGTGTGAAAGTACACACATTATATTCAACTATGAAAAAGGAGTATTTCACTAACATTATTATAACATTATAAATACTTGTCTAATACAGATACAATATCTAAAACTATTAGTGAACTAGTTATTTTTGCTCATAATCTTTCAAACGATGAGATTGTTTTGTTAATATTTCGGACATTATAATCAATCTAATCACGTAGGGTAGGCTTACTAGGGTATTTCAAGTGAGGATTAGGTGGTTTATCGAGTTTAAAAATAGAGTTCAACATAAACTCTAGAAGTATTATTGGTTAAAGTCATGTATAATTTACACTGGTCGATTTTAGTCACATGTATGGCTTCAGTAGAACTGCGTAGTTAATTGACCTAGTGTAGTGAAACCCTGTTTTAACTTGACCTTCTGTCATTTCGCTTGGGTATCTGTCTCTCTAGATGTTTGTTCCTCTTGTCAAGTGAGTGAACCCATTTTTTTAAAATTGGCATTTACATTTTTTTAAATTATGTGCACTTTTTAATTCTTGCCATTTGTTTCAATATGGCAGCCACTAAAAATATTTTTTTTAATAATAGCTCATCAAGGTATTTTAAATTCAAAACAATCGATCGATTACTTTGGGAGTAGTTTTGTAAATGTTGACATATTATATAATGCGATACTAATGTCTTAAACCACGTGTTACATACATACATACATACATATACACATACACATACTCATACATATACATATACATATACATATACATATACATATACATATACATATACACACACACTGTAACATTGAGCTACATTAGAGCTCGCCCCCATTCTAAACTTTATTCACAACTCACCGCTGATTCTTACTACCCACTCCAAATAATATTCAATAATATTCTAAACCCTACAATAGTACACTTCACTATTATAGTACCTGTAAATTGACACAACGTAATAGACAATTCTAATCAATAAAATTAATTCTATAAGACAGTGAAATACGTTGGAATCTGTACTCACCAAATCTATCTTGTGGCTAGAGCAACGACGAACTACACCGGGTAGTAACTGATACTCCTTCACCGAAGTCAACTCCGACTAAATCAAATAGACACTGAAGACGTCCCGTACCAAACTATCCATGATCAACAGAATACTACCCACCTGCACCCTGATGGATAGTTCCAGAACTACAGAAATAACATCCGATTGAAGAATCACTGCTCTAAATGAAGAATGGGACAATAACATCAACAAGCTACGTGATGTTCCATTCCTTCTAGAAGGAAGGCCACCGACAGAATTGTTCTTTCCCCCCACCTTGCTACCTTGCTTTGAAAAATCCCTATTTACAGTGCTGAAATTGTATTATTAAAATGACTATTTAACCAACACTGGACGGAGGAACATAGTCCTAGGACCAGGACTATGCCAGGATCATCCATGATAAACTACGAACGTAAATTAATGGTGACGTATACTTTTAACATTATAATTCAAAACTTTAACTTTTGTATAAGCCATGTTAGGCGTTGCAAATTTTTACATTAATTTTCCTTGCCAAATGTTAAACTATAAAATGTCTGTCACCACTTGGGCGCTCGAGACAGCTGTTTATTTTGATCTTTACATTATGATAACTTTTCATTATTTTTGTGTTTGACAAGTTTATTAATATTTCATTCTGAAATAATGTTTCAAATAAATTGTTTTGGTTTCTTTTGTTATAATGAACTCTTATAAAATTTAACTTTGAAACGTAAATTATATGACAGATAAAAATTAATTAGTGATTAATTTTAAATTTGATCGCTGTTTAAATGTTTTCGCTAGACTTTGTTTATAGTAATTTATTTACTTTGAGATCACAAGTAAATGGAAGTTTCTGAACTGATAGTACAGGTCATGTAGTCCCGCGGGAGTTTGACTAAAGTCTGTTAGCCAAACTCTCGCGTATTTTAAAAATGTCTAATAAATATACTTTATATTTATTTTTTAAATTGTTGAAGTCTGCTTTAGTTGATGCAGCGTAAACGCCTTTGAAACAATATAATAAGGCCCATAAGGCTCTTATATAAACCTTACAAATTTGTTTACTGACTTATTATTTATTTATGTATTCGTTTCAACACTGTTGGTTGTTTGTCTCTTAAAGACTAGCCCATCTGATTTTTTGATATGTAAAGTATAAAAGTTCTCTCTAATGAACTGCGCTAAATAACTGTTTATTTCTAATATGATTTTCCACTGAACTCAGTACGATTATTGAAACCATATAATTGAACTCTTCTTTGCTACTTTGTTTTTTGCTTTGAATAAACCATATATGGTATTGTTATTTAAATCTTGCATTTCATGTCCTTTGTATAATCTGTAGCTTACTAACCTCCCTCTACCTTTAAGTTATCGATGGTCGTAAGGAAAGGTTGGAGAGAGGGATGTAACAACACATACATAGATGCATACATACACACACATACCACCTACCCCCAAGATGTATTGGCGGACTCTAGGTTGAATACCACTGCTCTAAGTCGTTATAAAATCAAACACATTTCCTCCGAACGTAATCGAAATGGTAACGTCTAAAGAAATACTCAACCATACATTTTCAAAAGCTTAATTCAACTTTCCTTGATTCAGGACAGATTTAAAAAAGTAAAGCTGAAAAGTGTGTGTCCGGGTGCTAAAAAAATAATATGTGAGAGGGAAAGTTTTAAAAAAATGTGAGGGAAGGTGTTCAAACACCAAAACTACCACGGACCCTTGGATCCTTTTAAATCCTCTCAGGGCCTTGTGAGACTTCTGTGCAGTTCTGATTGCTGCCCTGGTTCAAATCTTTTTTGGCTGTGGGGTTGGAGGGAGGAAGGGGTTTAGAGAAGGCATGGGGAATGTTTTTGTAACACTTGTTATTTTAACTTTTTTTTTAAGTTGGGAATGTTGGTTCAAACAACCTTGTTTGTAATTTCGCTTCTTGTATTTCATGTAGTTATCTAACACAGTTATATTTCCTACGAGAGCGTAAAAAGGATTACCTAAGCTTTTCCAAAACATAAAGAATTTATTTTATGTGCTCATTTATCTACTTTATATCCTATTCCTTCACTTTACTAAAACGCTATTTTGTTCGTTTAATGGCATAGGCACCATTCTGCTTTTAAGAAGGCGAAGAAAGGAAGGCCAATTAATACCAGTATTTTTGTACGTTTTATGACAAAAAAATTCTACTGTCCAAAATAATAACAATAATTCTCTTATATATTAGTTTAATTTAGTTTTCTACACAAAGTGATGTCAACATTTTATTTAATATCTGTTTAAGACATTGCGTAATTTTACGAGCAATAATAATTTTTGATTGATATAAAAAGTTTATATATTCATCCACATCAGTGGCCGAATGGTCTTTGGCATCATTCTTCTGTTTGAATGGCCTGCTAATTATGGGGAGATCGGGGTTCATTTCATGGTTGGGTCTATTAAGGATTGTATTTAATAAATTATTTATCATTCTCCAGCCACGCAAACGTGAATATATTACCTGTAAAATGCTTCCTTCCTCATTCTTATCCTATTAGAATAATGATCATACATTCTTATAGCCTGAACAGGTATTAAAACGTGGCGATAGAAATAAAAGGGATGCTAATGACAAATATTAATGTTATGTCGATATAATCATATGTAGAAAATTAAACTAAACTTATCTACTGAAGAAATGCTTAATTCATTTAGACCAAAAACGTTTTTTGTCATAAAAACGGATCTTAATTTAAGTTATTTCCAATACCACCTTAAAAGATTAGAAAAGAAGATCCTGATCCTGAAGTTCAATTCAAAACTGTTTTTATTATGATTGTTTCTTAATTTTATGATTTTTCCAGATCCACTCAAAATAAATGCTGATGCTGTACGTTAAAATCTCCCCTCTTATTCAATCTCAGTAGGTCATATTGTTTAGGTAGTTGATAGGCAATACTTGAATTTAATCTTTTTTTTATCAGATTAAGTAGGACTTGGCATTGGCTGTTACTTATTTATTCGATAAAATAACTTCTAACGTAGTGTGTTATACAGGATGTTTGCAAAAGCATAGCCCAAACTGCACGTATAGCATGTTTGAACAAAAGTAATACAGCATTTAATGCCTTTCAATAAACTGAATATCAACCAAACAGGCATTTTTTCTTACAAAATAAATAAAAATAAACTTAAAAGTACAAATACATAGAATTCCCTCAGTCAGGTCATCATACTAGAGGATCACTTAAAATATATCATGAATATTTTAACACTATAAACTATGGAACAAATTCAACTTCGAATAAAATGACTGTAATATATAATGCAATTCCAACAGATATCACTGGCTTACTTGAACTGACAAATTTTAAAAGAAATTATGAATATTTCCTTTGCCAGTAAACAACTTTAAACCGAACATACCAAAATTATGTAAAGTTTTTGACCACCTCTCCTCTATTTATGATTAAAATAAGTCTTCAATACTGTAAAATACTACACATAAGTCTCATCCTATATACTTGCCTTCACTCACAATTATTCTAATAAATTCACATTTTCTCAGTAAACAGTTTAGATCAATTATTATTTCCTTGTCTATACCTACATATATTGTTTATTATTCTAATACTGATTAATTTTCCGCAACTTTTATTTTTAACTCAAAGTACTTTCTTATTAATTATTTGCTAATGTTATTTTTATCTCTCTTTTTATATACTTATTTTTATTTTTTAATGTTTATCTCACATTTATTAATAAAATGTATTCATCAATATTATCCAAGGCCGTAGTCAAGGGGAGGTTTTGGGGGTTCAAACCCCCCCTGAAATTTTATAAACAAAGTATATATATGTATATATGTCAATATCAAAATTAAGGTACAAATACAAATTAAGGGGCTGTGTTACCATAAAAAGCACTTCAGATAACTTCTAGAGGTGTTTAATATTTGGAAATTTTCCTAGCCTCCGGCAATTGGAGGATGTGCCCACCAAACCCCCCGTGAAATTATTGGCTGGCTACGGCCTTGATATTATCACACATATTTCAAAATTATCTCATATGTAATTTTGTACTAGTACTCCTGTCTATTATGTTTTGTTTATTTTGCTAAAAAAAATTGTTTTGATTTTGTTTAATTTTATTTCATGATGAAATATTCATGATGTATTTTAATCTTTTAAATCGTAAACTGATAAAATTTCAATTATTATAAATCCATAGTCCTATAAGTTAGCTATAGATCTTTGGATCAAGTATTAGTTATCAAATAATAAAAAAATTCCTATACACTTACATCCGGAAAATTATGCTAATACCATTAAATTGTGTTCAAAGTTTCGACGTGCAGCGCTGGGAGAGCAAAGCTGGGTAAGCATGCATGTACAACAAGTTGCATAGAAGTCAGGTGCGTGGCACTGAACAAGTAATAATGGCAAGCACTTTCTCTGATTTAGGACCATTAATGATGAGCCTTAGAACTTATTCCAATTTCTAGATGGACTGGTGTGTTGTTTACTATTAATTGTGTTATGTTCTGCTGCCGTGTTCCAAGATGTCGAGGTGTGTAGTGCTGCGTGCTTAACTCTTATGCAACCTGTTGTACACGCAGGCTTGAACAGCTTTGCTTTCTAGGCGCTGTATGCCGACACTTTGAACACAATTTAATGGTATTAACATAGTTTTCTGGATGTAATTGTATGAGATTTTGTATTACTTTTGGTTAGAACAAACTTTATGTGCAGTTTGGGATATGAATTTCTGAACATTCTGCATGTTTAAATATATATCACCACGTTTTATTACCTGTTCGGGTTAAACACATGTTTGATAAATTTATCTAATCTAGTAGGGATGAGGGAGGAAATATTTTAGAGGTAATCGACCTTCAGTTGCGTGGAAAGAGAGTGGGAAACCGTTTAGAGAAAACCACCCTCAGTAGATCCAACCGGTATTTGAACCCCGATCTCCCCTTCATAGGAAGGCCAGTCTAACACTAAAATGAAGCCTTATAGTTAGAATATTCGGCCACTACAGTGGATACACTACGTCTTATTCCCCGTTCTGGTTATACGCCTATGTACTATTAATCTAAACCTTAGAGATGAGTAAGGTTGAATTTAGAGAAAGTGTAACCACATTTTGGTGGAGGCAGGTTGGAAAACCATCTAGGAAAAATATATGAAATGGTTTTAACCCCAAGCTAAAGTCACAAAGCAAAGTTAATTATAATAGTATTTTGGTAAGAAGACTATAAAAAATATATATAATATGATAGTTAAAAAAAATGCTCAGACTACCTCCATGTACTTATACGTCAAGTCATGTACCGTGTGTGATTAATATTAATACCTACAAAATATTATTAATATTATAGTAAAATGTTATTCAAGTTGAACTACACATAAAAAGTTTGCATTTTGTGAAATTTTATTCTCACCAGAATCCAACTTTAATCATATTTTTGTGTAAAAAAAACCAAGAAAATTTCTTAAGTTTAAGTCCCTGCTCAGTTTGCAATGTTACTGTTTTGATTGGTTTGATGAAGTATGCAGCCGTCTGATATAGAAATAAACGAATACCAGGGGGGGGGGCAACTTTATAAGGAGACATTTCTGTACAGACGTCCAGCAATAACGCAATATTTAATCAGCGATGCGTTATTTTGAAATATGATTCACGACAAAATAAAGTTGAAATATTATAACAGGGCTTAACAACATCAACAACCATGTATTTTTAGTTTTAGAAGAAAAATATTAAAATGTAATATTAGATCTTTTTCAATGACTTCTTAAGCATATTTGTGGATTACCGAGACTAGGCTTGATGAAAAAAAAGCTTTAGATCTAGCTTCCCTCTAACAAATACAGTAGTTTTTTGATAAGCTCACAACAGAAAATTTTAAGATATTTGAGAGCTAGCACCGAGCTTTCCTCTTTACCTTTAGATAACAATTTTGGTAGTTTTCTTTCCCCTCTTTCTAATTGACATGTAAGAGGATGATTTTAGGGGAAGTGCGAAAGGGAGTATAGGCTTAGACATAATAAAGAAGTGGCTCCATAAAATGACACAAACTATGGTATTCTGAGCCGTGGTACATGGCAGCAATTGATACTTTCTCGCTGACCAAGGCGGCGGACCTAAGCTAAAAGTTCAGGTCTTTCCGCACCAACGCCTCTGATACTAGAGGTCAACTCTAGAGGACGAATACCTGAAGGAACCTATGAGAGCATCTTTAGGCGTAGCTCTAACAACACCACACCACTCTACCACACGCATGAATATATTTCCTTAGTTCGTTTAACACAACTTAATCTAAATGTAGGGATGAAAATAAGTGCACTTGTTTTAGCGTGGAGCGTACCATAGTGATGATCCAAATTTGTGGAAAATCATCCCAAGTTGATCCAACCTAGTTTCTAACCTTGACCTCTTTATTTCTGGCGATAAAGTATATCGCAAGACTGAAGCCTTGGAGCGCCCGACCATAGGTCTGAATAAAAGCTTGTAAAAGAGTGCTTTGTCAAAGTGAAAATGCGGTAGGAAGGACTTTTTGGAAAACACAAAAATGTTTGTTTGCGGCCAACATTGACATGATATTGTATTATTAGTGTATTTTATAGGTGTGTTTAATGTATATATATATATTTATATATCAAAATTACAACTGTAGATAAGATGACGTATAAATATATTAAAGTAAATTTGGTCATTTTCTAGCTCTCAGGTAAGCGTGGTTTTATGAAAATTGTGCTGTACCAGTCCGAATTCGATAGATAGCAACTATTTTGAGTCATAAAAGTTGCTAGACCATTTTTCATATATTTATACATAAAGCCATATGTATTACAATAACTATATATATAGATATTATCAATACTTATAAAAAACATTAATATTTAAGTTAAACATCAATATTGACCATAAATTTTATATTTTTATATTTTTAACTGTGTTTCCAACCGATCCCGTGGTCTATTGGTCAGCGCACCTGGCTACGAGCCGTTCGATTCCCGGCTGGTACTTTGGGTATTTTCCCCAAAAGTGGAACTACCCCAACGGACACCAGGGTTTGATTAGTTAGGCTTAAGTTGGGTTTAAGAGTTTCCACTAGTTCGATACCCTAATATTCATTATCACCATCATCTCATCTCATTGGGTCATGGAAAGCACCTCCACGGAAAGGACTTACAGTACGATTAGTACATTCGTACGTCCCCTGGGCAACGGTACATTAGTACTGGCTAATCTTTCCACTATTAAGCTACGAATGATCTAGCCCAGACGCACAGTATTATTATTATTATTATTATTACAATATTATTATAACTGTTCCTCCTATGAAAATTGGACTGTACCTGATCTGCAAGACCATGTGATGATTTGCTGTCACGTTTGGCAGTCAAAACTTTCACAACAAATTATTTCTTTCTTTAATATATTTTTCTTTTAACCGTTTTTTACATGTTCTGCTATATTTCAGTTTACAACACTATTATGGCGAATGTACTCTACTAAATAAAGTAAAGTGTTCCTTGTAGATAGTCCGTTCTTCCCCTCACCCCTCGACCATCCGAGACTAAACGCCGACAACGCTGTGGTGGTTAGAATGTGAGGCTCTTTAAGCTGGTTGAGGCTTCGTGCGATAAGATAAGAGGATACAGAATGACCCCCTGTAGTGTACTTGAACTCTAGGCAAGAACATTGTGTCTCTGTGACTATACTTGTTTTTTGTCACCGCCTCTCTTCCCCCGTTAGGGTTAGATGCATATGGATTAATTACGACCAAGATTGT
>CABFWB010000004.1:795545-841762 GCA_902151455.1 Timema bartmani
GGGGGGGGGAGGGGCTACAAGCCAGATTCTTGTACTCACACTGCAGACAGTGGGATTTGATCAGTCAAAACTATGTCGATTTCCGTATCTAAATTTGTCATGAGCCCTGAACTTTTGACAAAGTTTTTAGAAGAGTGCCGTCATTTGCCGATCCTGTGGAAGGCTCACAGCGCAGTTTATTCTAATAGGGGAAAGCGGGATGAAGCTTGGAATTCACTCGTGCAGTTTTTTAATTTATTTTATATATTTAACGTTCATCTTTGAACCGAATGATTATATCAGCACACGAGCTACAAACTAACTTAAATCTAGAACAGTCGCAACACGCAGCCCCCGGTCGTTAATTCATCGCTGAGCAAATTTCACCAATGATAATTTTTTCAGCCATGCCAGGAATCGAACCCGGGACCCTTATCTCAATAGATAGACAAGCTACCAACTGAGATAAGGTGTTGGATCACTCGTGAGGTTCACGTGGGATAAAGTCACTGGTACTAGCTTGGAGTTCATTAAAAAAAAAGAGTAGACAGTATCGCATCCGGGCATCGTTCAGGAAAGAACTTCGCCACCTGCGGGATAGTAAAAGAAGTGGTGCGTAGTAGGCTTGGCTTGAGGTGATATGATCGTGGAGAAATGGAAATCTTCAAACGCCCTTCTTGTGGCGAGAAAACTGAGAGTCGCTGCGAAAAGTATTTAAGGTGTTATAGCACTACGCATTACAGTATCTAGTTATGATACGAGCAAATATTTTAAGTTCTCATCAGGCATTTCAAAGTAGTTTTTGTAGTCGTCAGGACTATCATCTCTTATTCTGAAAATTGAAAAATGACACCTGGACACGAGAATCAAGTCCGGGACCTTTGGCTGAGTACACAAATGCTCTGACCACTGAGCTATCCAGGAATCTTCCCGTGCCCAGGGTCATTCTTCACTCATATTTTAAGGCAGATTCTTCGATGGACGTGCGGAAATCGTCGGCTACAAACGTGTAATTTTATTAAGATCATGAACTATCAGATAACGCAGCCACCTTCAATTCGGTAGTTGGCTTATTGCTTCCACTTTTACAATTATAATAATTGTAAGGGATCACTTTGGCTGTTTGACTCTTAAATATCATCTCTGATAAAGTTAAGTGAAATTAAATATGTGAATCTGTTTATTTATAGCAACCAGTTCTTAACCCATTTTTATTTTTTGCTCTCGTGAATATGCTACATTCTTCTAAAATGCTGCAACTTGCTTCAATAAAACTCATTGTAAGATACTGAAATGTTTGAGCAAAGCTGGTAGTCCACTCATGCTGGTGGGGGAACCTGTGTGGTGAAATATGACGAGAGTCCGACTCGCGAGACAAACTCGTACGTGTATGGGCCGCTTAAGGTATTATTTGCTCAACTAACGGCTCACAGGCCAAATGTGGCCCATGCTCACTGAAATTGTAGCCCTTAAAATATTCTGGAGGAAAATTAAAGGGAAACCCTCGGTTGGAGATGTGAAATATCTAATTATTCAGATAAAAATGGTGCATTTATTTGATTAGTAAAAATATGTTGGAATATATATTGATAATACTAAGCTGTTTTGTGATCCTGTGTGTGCGTGCATATATTATAATTTATACATAAATATTGAAATTAATTTTTTTAAATATATTTTTAGCACTGCGTATTACTACCAGTTTGAGTTGTACGCGTGTGTACGAATTACATTAATGTGCTAGGATTATAAAGGTTTAATTTAGAGAAAGTGCACACAAGTTTGCGTGGAGAGAGAGTGGAAAACAATTTAGGAAAACCACTCTCAGTACAACCAACTGAGATTCGAACACTGATCTCGCTATCATCGGCAGTCTAGTCCATTACAAGAGTAATTTCTTGGACCATGTGGCCATCGAAGTGTTTTTTTCTTATTAATAAAACTTAAAACATAGGGCTGTCAAGGAAAAATTGCCCTGTTGCTTGGAATCATTCGGATTTATTTTGTCGTGGGCCGTGTTTTGAAATAATGAATCATAAAAATTAAATACTGTGCTATCGCTGAACGTCTGGGCGTAAATTTCTCGCTTATCGACGCAGCCCCCTTAATAGTGTTTACAAAAACCTGCTCTAGCCTGAGATTTGAGCTACGAACTTCTCGTAAAATTCAATCTCGTGCAATTCGATTCAAATCCCTAAACCACTCAGCCCTCGTTACGGTTGTGTGGGCTACTAGCGGGGATGACTAGGTGTGTAGGGGTGTTTGGGTGTGGGGGATGGGGTATTTATAGCCCTCCTTCCTGTTTCGCCATATATGCACTCATATAATGAATGTTGCTCTGCTCTAAGCTTTACGGCCTAATTTAACATCCTTTTCTTTGCACGGACATAAAAATACAGGTATACATTGTTGTAATAAAAATCAATTTTCCTAATGCATTGAAATCATATGAAAATAAGATCTATACTTTCTTCCCCCTTTGTTTTGAGGTCTCAAATTTTAATATTATCAAAATATGTTAGATATTAAAAGCAGCAAGAATGGGAGATTCTAGAACCCTGTTCAGAGGACTGATTGACAAACCCAATGGGAAGAGACAAGTGGGAAGATTTAGATGCAGATGGGAGGATAACATTAGAATGGACTTTAAAGAAATGGGGTGGAATGAGAATAACTTGATAGAACTAGCTCAAGATAGGGATAGGGTGTATATAATTAGGTGGACTGGATACAACTATTTCAAGATAGGGATAGGGTATAATGAGGTGAACTGGATAAAGCAAGTTAATATAGAGATAGGGTTGTAATGAGGTGGATTGGATAAAGCAAGCTATGATAGAGATAGTACTTTACTAGGTGCGGCAATAACTTTCGAATTTCTACGCTATATAATAAGTAAGTTCTAATAGCATTTACTAAATTCAAAATGGCCCGGCATACTAGTGTGGTTGGACCATTTATTTACACTAATTAATGTGGTAAGGATGAGAAAGGTTGAACGTCTAGGAAATTTAGCCGAATTTTCAAGCAGGTAGAGTGGGAAACTATACGATAAATAATCTCAGAACACCTGGTCATGATTCGATCCCAACTTCACCCTCATCGGCAAACCAAACAAGACTATACTAACGGCTTAGTAATAGTGGTCACCGGTGTGGGTTATTTTCTTTAATGGATATATACACTATCTGTAGGCCCATATGTGTTTTTTGAGAGTGAAATTTAGTTAAAAGGTGATCAATCAACAACAATACAAAATGGCTATGGATTTTACTAAATATCATAGTTGCAAGATTTTATGTTCATATTTTTCATTTTCTACTTACTTTGTTGATTTATATTCATATTTATAAAATTTAACTTGTTAACTTCATTTATTTTACTGACAGTATTTTCTCTTTCAAGCTATTTTTAAAACAACAGAAATGTATTGGCGGGGTAAATTTATCTGTGAACTAGCTTATAAGCATGAACAAGAGTTATATCTCGTCTCCAGAAGGACTTAGAAAGAAGTGAGAATTCGAATAAAACATCATGCATATTTGCCAGGTCCAATACAAATTGTTTCGATTAAATACGTTTGTAAAGCCCCTTTAATTTATCTTGGTCCGATTGCGAGCAGTTTGTATAATTACCTGCAGACTCAAAATGACAACACAGAGATCTATCTATAGCTTTTCCAAACTGCAGAAACGGTTCGAAACGAACTTGAAAACCACCTCACTCCCACGACTGACTGTCTTGATCTCTTCGTTTAGCGTAGATGTACACTTTTAAATTTAATTTGGGGAGATTGGCTATATAATGAGTAGAGTTTGTTCATATATGTACGAAAAATTATCAATACCATGCCCTTCAGAAATTGCTTCTCCAACTGACAATTATAATCGATGATCAAGGCAATGCTACACGATAATAGAAATGTACATTTGTTGCATGCATTGTGCAACACCTGATTTTCTTCCCAGCATGACACTAGTACCATCACATTTAATTTAAACTAGATTGTTCTGAAGATATGTATGGTTGAATCTCTACGTGCTGAGGCATGTTAGTAAGTGATCGGTAATGGTTTTTGCTGTTTGATCAGGCAAATCGATTAAGTCTAAAAAAAATGAAATGTGGATCTGTTGACTTATCTGTTTCACATTTTAAATACACTATCAAAGTAGTTTTGGTACTGACAGTTGTAGACTCGTCTATTATCACAGATACTTTTCCATTCACTTCGAGTATGCGATTGCATATTCTAGACTTGATTTCTCATGCAACGTGGTCAATTATGTTTGTAGCGCTAAATCTCGATCTCAAACCAGGTGAGTTACTGAACCATTTAATTGTTACAACTGTAATAGTTCAGCGTGATCAAAATATGGTCTATCATGTTTAGCAATAAAAATATACTGTTCTAAAAACCTTGTTAGTGGTTTCAACTTCACTTTCATTTTAACAGTTTACAATTTTTTCAATTGATTGTATTTTAGCTCCCTCTATAATTTTTTCAGCGTTTATGTGGGACTGGGACTGGGAATATTCAAATAGTTTTTTCCTAAATGATGTAAGCTGCGCTGTACGGATGCCACCATTAAATGAAATTGACACCAAACTCCATTCCTTGCAAACTTTCAGTCCTTTAGATTTGAATGGACCTAAAGTTGTCGCGCTAGAACATGATTAACATCTAATTTTACCAATATATGGGAAGTTTTTTCTTCTCGTCCCACATAGCAGCAGCCCTAATTTCAGGCCATTCGGACTCGAGACTATTATCGCTAGTACAATTATCTTCTTTCTGAAGGCCGGTACACACAGAATGCTAAGATAAGCTAAGATAAGCAATGGTCCCTCTTTACCCTCTTGAATTCAGTGCTGTTTCTTTCTGGTCTACTTGCTCCAGTGAAGTTTAGTATATGATGGCGTTCTCCAAAACGTCTTGTTTGAGTTCAGATGATAGTACTGGGGAAGAAAAGATGCTGCTGTTAACAGCTGTTTTAGAAGATGAAGAAAATTTAGGTGGTGGTAGAACAAACTGAAAACAAAACTTCAACACTTATTTAGTTATTTTCATCAAACCAGCACTGCGTCTGTTAAACACGGAGCCCAAGCTGCGTTATACGCATGCGCAACGTAAGATGGCTCAAGATGGGGGATGGAAAAATTGCCGGCCAACAATCGGAAAAAACATAGCGTGGCGTAGCAAGGCATAGCTTATCTTAGTTTTCTGTGAGAACCAACACATTTAAATACATGGTCCGCTATTTTTCTAAAGAGTTGGCAGAGCAAATCTTAGCGTAGCTTAGCGTTCTGTGTGAATCGGCCTTCACTTCACTAAGAACGCAAATATCATCTCCTATTGGAAACACTTCACTCATTGTCACGTTCACGTCGGGTTCACTAACACTAACGCCAACACTTTTCTTTTCTTCAGTGCTAATTGTTTCTTGTTTTGAGTAACAAATGTATCCATACACGTTTGTTTTCGTTTTACACTCATTTCTGAAACCCAAAACCAAACACAGCCTAAGAAAAATGTTGATGCTGCTTGAAAGTAAATCACGACACAACTGAGAAAAACTAACATTCACCCACCATCCCCACCACCTCATTTACTGTGCGTTGCGAGAGACCTGTAGAGACAACCCTAACCTCTGCGTAGTCCATCGCCAAGTTTTCTTCTTGAAATATTCTTATGATTGATTGGTAAAGTGCCCCGACGTGCCAACAGGTTTAGGTTAGGAGGACTAAAAATTTATAAAAACATTCGTACAATTAAACATTCCCATTGCCCAGTTAGGCGTGATTGAACAAAGCGTACATTATAGCTCGGCCCTGACCTACCGCAATGTGAGTTGCGACTGAGAGCTTTCACTAAGAAGCCCAATTTGATACAAATGAATAAGGAAGGAGCATAAATATTATTTCATTTTACAATATTTTCTTGCACAAATATTCGATTTTTTATATTTTGTGAACGCATTCGAACCATTCAAATACTAGAAAAAGTGGGGGAACCTCGTTCTAGCTCGAAAATAAGTACCGGAACGCCGTTCCGGCCACAACACACCACTGGCTAAAGCTGAAATTAAATTTCAAAAGGGGTTTTAGGGGACACACCCTCCATACCGCTGAAGGGCAAGAACATTTATGAATATTAAATGCATTTTAAAACTATTTAAAGTTGTTTTATGGTATCTATTTTATGCTAGCAATTTAAATAATCTAAGTGTTGTAAATAAATGTTAGTAACATTTTCAAAAAGCATTTTTACTTCGAAGTTTGGAAATATTTTGACGAAGTTTTCTAGCCACAAATTGGCTAATTACTGTTTACAAAATGCTTAGGGTCTACTAAATTTAAGTTTGTAGTACATTTTTATCCAATTAGTATGTATTAATTAAAATTCTTCGAAATACTTTTATTTCATCATCGGCTTCATGCCGTGGTCAAGACCACTAAGGCTCTATATCTAAATGTGTTGAAGCTCTGGTAGCTATTTCAGTTCAAATCACATTCGGGGTGAAGTTAATGAGTTGTAACGTAATTCAAAATCATGTGTGGTACGTGGTTTCCTGAGAGTGGTCCCATTTGTCAATGTAACCCTTAGCTTTTGTTCAGAACCTTAAAAACCATAACATACTTAAACATTATAATGGTGTTTAATAGCTATCTATATTTTTTGTTCCTTCATTTAGATATTGTTTCAACGGTAAATAGGGCAATATCAATATTTTAAATAAAAATTTGGGGAGGCGGGTGTTGGAGGGAAACCCTTCAATTTTCTCATATTTCCCCAATATAGGGTTACTTTTAATGTGTGTAATAATTGAATATCAAGCCATTAGAATCGTATTAAAATCCAGCCTATATATATTCGATTCATTTATATTTAATATGGTTCAAGTTTTTATTAAAATTATATTTGATCCAGGGCAAGGTTTGGTGATCGGGGAAGGGTGGGAGGGGTGAAACGAGGCATAGTACATACAAACATATTATTTAAATTGAAAAATGACACCTGTACCTGGTAATCGAACCCGGGACCATTGGCTTAGTACACAATGAGCTAACCTGGAATCATCCTGTGCATAGGGTCATTCTTCACTCATTTAAGGCAGACGAAAACATAAAACTAAAGAAAACATGTAGATAGAGTACAGTTAAATGTGCTATCTACGGTGTGAATGGGTGTAACTGACAGTTAGCAAAAGCTACTAGATCTACTTTCATGTATACATTATTCAAATATTACGATTGCAATACCGTATATTGAGCTGCTGTCATTTTTGGTAATCTTTGACAACAAACCATTTGCTTTTAACTATGTTATACTTCTAACTGTTTTTATATCTCCTGCTAGCTGTCAGTTACAACCACTCCCATAGCGAAGGAACTCTATCGTATTTAATCAAATGAAAGTTAATACACTCTGTCTGACCACTCGAACAATACTTAGGCATATATAATTTGTTTTCTTTTTATCGTGCTATTTCCCAAATATAATTTCTAATTTACATTGTAAAGCTGAATGAAATATATATATTTTCTTTTTCCAGCGTCCTTTCATTCTCATTTCACGCAAAGCTTGGATGGCCCAGCTGCCTGTCGGCTGGAATAACACATGATTTAATTTAACTTTGTACCAAGCAAATAAACTAGGGTTGGGTTTTCAATTCGACGGGTGCATGGTACATTGCTACGATTGTTAAAATCAAATACGTCCCATTGCGAAATGCTTGCAGGTTTCTGAATATTTTCAAAGTGATCACTTTTATTAAAATAAATGGTTTGCACAATCGTATATAGTTGATCATATAGTATATTATATTTGTGATTTATTTTTAAAAATCTGTCAATACTATTAATCTTTCCTCAATTTTTTCATACAAATACAAACATACAATATTATTTGTAGTGTAGATACACTACCCGGATAGCTTTTTTTTTTAACAAAATATAATAGAACACATTGGTAGTCAATTTTGAAAAATTTCAAATTTTTAAAAATTAAGTTAGCTATAGTAAAATAATCATAAAAAAATCCCTCGGATAAATAAGTGTACATTTATATTTATCATGTAAAATACTTTCAATATATCAAATTTGAGCAAAATATTATAGTCATTTTTGAAATATTTTTATTTTCAAAATTTATTCATCGTTTAGTAACCCTTAAACCAATGTTTCTTTGAAAATTATGTATAATTGTTATCTAGCATTTCAAACAATACCCAGATATCCATTTTGAAAAATAATCAGTTTTTTAAATATGTTTATCGTTTTCAAAAATCTGTGATTAGCAAATTACCCTTAATGTTATGGATTATTTACAATTTTAAAAAGGCTCATGATATAACATCTAAATATAAAGTTTGGAAAATATTAATGAACAATTTCGGCCATAGCCCCAGAGACAGGCAGATGGACAGACAGCTAGACAGTTATACATGAGAACAGACATTGTAAGACTCGCATTTTTGGGTTCCAGGGCACTTAGGTGCGAGTGTAGAGAACACAAGCTAAGGGCAGTATTTTTGCAATTTTTATGTCAAAAAATTTTTGCTGTCAAAATAAATCAAATAATTCTCCAGTAGAAAAATAAGTCTAATTTTTTTCACATTGTGATATCAAAATTTCTTAAATATCAGTCAAGGGTATCCTGGAATTTAATGACAACATTTTCTCTTAATTTAAAAAGTGTATCATCAAACTCCATCGAAAGATATTCAAGAAGTGTTGATATCACCATGTGAGTGAAACTAAACTCTATGTTTGTACTGAAGCAATATTTGATTTATTTTGGCAAAAAGAAAAATGCTTTGCTATAAAATCTGCCAAAACACTGGCCTTTTCTCGCGTTCCCTACATTCTAACCTCAAAACTTCAAGATCGCACTCTATGCTTATAAACTATTAATTATGTATTTAGTTGTGAAAGGGGGGGAATTCAGTCAAAGAACGGCCTAAGGTATCATCCTCGTGTTAGGCTGGCCTGCTAATGACTGGAATATTGAGATTCGAATTCCAGTCAGGTCTGTCGAGGGTGTTTATTCGCTAAATACTAAATACCACTCCTTTCCTTCCACTCAAATGCGGGTAGACTACCTCTAAAATTCTTCCTTCCTCATTCCTATTCCATTAGAGTTATTATCATATATATATGTATAGCATTAAAAGGTAGTAAGACGCGGTGAAAGAAATAAAAGTTTTGGGGTTAAGGTGGTTATAAGAGGAACAATTTTTATACTGGAGACTTAATGTAATCTTAAAGATAAGATATGTTTGCTAAATGGGCTGGGAGTGTGAGAGAGTGTTACAAAGATGAATATTATGTTAACACATTCTCATATAAAAAAAAAAAGCTACCAATTCTCTATGA
Organism: Timema bartmani; assembly: GCA_902151455.1. NCBI lineage: Eukaryota > Metazoa > Arthropoda > Insecta > Phasmatodea > Timematidae > Timema > Timema bartmani. The sequence goes on from CABFWB010000004.1 coordinate 804,900, forward strand.
ACGCTGACAGATATTAATACTGATGAACTTGGGAGTATTTTTTCTACGAAAGGAAAATTGTTTCAAAAGAAACTTCTTCAACCAAAGGAATAATTTTTCTTCTGACCTGAAGATGTATATTTTTTGTACTTCATCTGGTTTTGATAGCTTTACAAGAAGAGTTATTTATGTGTAATAAGAGCTAGAGATTCTTTCTCAGGCAGATTAGCTATAGTGGGATTCTAATTGGACAGCAACATAAGCTACTAAAACTATTTTGATATAGTTATACGCCAAGTCAAGGTATCTGCAGCCACTGCTTTCAGTAAGAATTATAAATTCCTGTAAAATAATATTAATAGTAGGCCTATAGTATTATGATGTAAGAGAGACTAGGAAAGTGAAGACCATGGGAATGAAGTTTGTGAGGATCATGTTAGCTGTCACGAGGAGAAACAACATTAGAAATGAAGCTATCAGGCAAAGAGTGGGGGTACAGGGAGTACATGAGATAGTAGAGGAAGCAAGACTGAGATGGGATGGGAACTTAATAAGGATGGGAAAATAGAGGTTGCCAAAGAAAATGTTGTGAATAAATTATGTGAAAAAAATACCGCAGGGGAGGTCAAGAAAGAGATGGGAGGAGCAGATAACAGAAAGTGTTCAATTGAGAGGAGAAGACTGGAATAAATTAAATGAAGAAGAGGGATGAAAGGATTGAGGAAGATTGAGGCATTTTACAAAACTGACCCGGTCACAGGCTGGAAACAATTGATTATGATGATATTATGATGTCAATATTGAGAGCAAACAAATATATTTGTAGTTTATAAACGTTCCTTCTAATTTGAAATCTACCATAGAGGTGTTGACTTCAGGTTTTAGAAATATGTTTCGACTCGGACTGCAGCTAGCTCCAAATATTTAGATTAACTGTTAATGGGTTTGTCTTCTAGCACAGAATATATTAATTATTCTTGTTGCTATAGTTGGATATTTAGTATTATAATGTTCTGTTCTTAGATTCAATAGCAATTTGTCATATACACAGGCGTTTGGAAACATCATGCTACTATTTCTTCTCCATGTGACTCCTCTCTAAATGAAAATATTGGGCGAACAGTTATCCACAGTTTCACGACAAAAATAATTCAAAAACATATTATTTGTATATTGAATAGATTATCGCTGTTGCGTTGTATCTTTAAAACAATAATAATGGTTTATATATTTTAAAAATTAAAACAATAATAATGGTTAATATATTTTTTAAATTACATAACTCGATTATTTATAGCTACTTATATCTTTTTGAGTCCTGTATCCTTTGGTTGTAAATATTCACTTATATTTTCCCCTTACATAAAATATCAAAACTAGTCAAAAAACTAAACCACTCTTATGATTTTATAAATAGCCAAAAATATAACACTTTATAGCTTAAACAATCGTAAGAATTGTCGAGGATAGTTAAGTATCTACATTAGCCTGTAAAAACTACTAGCTAGTTTCCTAGTCAGAATTAGTACGCCTCAAGTGCGGTGCTATACTAAATACAAGACGACACCTAATTATAATAGAAGGGAATGGGCCAGTTTCATATTCAGACTTAGTATGCTTCAAGTACGGTACAACAATTTAAAAAAAAATCATAAAGAAATATACCTCCAAAACGATCGGGCCAGTGTTTCAAAGTGGCCTGGCCTGGACTCGAGTAGTGAGACGCACTGTGGAAAAATAAAGATGCCTTCAAAACGATCGGGCCAGTGTTTCAAAGTGGCCTGGCCTGGACTCGAGTAGTGAGACGAGCTGTGGAAAAAGAAAGATGCCTTCAAAACGATCGGGCATAGTGTTTCAAAGTGGCCTGGCCTGGACTCGAATAGTGAGAAGAGGTGTGGAAAAAGAAAGATGCCTTCAAAACGATCGGGCCAGTGGCCTGGACTCTAGTAGTGAGAAGAGCTGTGGAAAAAGAAAGATGCCTCCAAAACGATCGGGCCAGTGTTTCAAAGTGGCCTGGCCTAGATTGACTAAGGACTCTATTTACGGGTGGTTGGACCAGACCAGACCGGAGCAGACCTTAACAGACGGATGGGACTAGTGGCTGGAGGGTAACAGCTGTCGTCGACCACAGAACTGAACCACTCGCAACACAGTTCCGGAACTTTGTGTCTGTGTGTGCCTTTCTAGTTCTCTCTCTCTCTCTTGAGGTTTCTGACACAGGTCGGGTGTTGGCACACGAAAATGGAGGAGAAGATCGAAAAAGGGGTGGTAAAATTAATCTTAGCATAAAAAAATTAAACCAGCAGCGGGAAAAAGATAAAAAATAATTTAATAATATTTTAGTGGTATATTTATTAGAGGTAAAATGCTATTCTCTGATTAAGATAAGAAGAAACATTTTTAACTAAATAATTTATAAATAAAATCTACCAAGCATAAAATTTTATTTTTTTATTTAAATTTTCAAACAGGGTATATAGGCCTACCTACTTACGTCCAAAGTATGTTATGTTATTTTTAATATATGTATTATTTTAACAAATAAATATTTTCTAGAGTGTTCTAAAACAAGTTTCTTAGAAATATATCTGGTCCAAAAAAGGGATAAGCCTACTCGGAAGTAAAGGATCTTAAATAATGACGAGCTACATGCTCTGTAATCATCACAAGACATCGTTAGGATAATTAACTCTCCTATCTTACGGTTTGCAGGTCATGCAGCGCAAATGGGAGATTCTAGAACCTTGTTCAGGGTATTGACTGGCAAACCCAATGGGAAGACCTAGACGCAGATGAGAGGATAGTATTTGAATGAACCTGAAAGAGATAAGGTGTAATGACGTGAACTGGATAGAACTAGCTCAATATAGATATAGGTTGTAATGAGGTGGACTGGATAGAACTAGCTCAAGATAGGGATAGGTTGTAATTAGGTGGACTGGATAGAACTAGCTCAAGGTAGAGATAGGTTGTAGTGAGGTGGACTGGACATAACTAGCTCAAGATAGGGATAGGTTGTAGTGAGGTGGACTGGATAGAACTAGCTCAAGATAGGGATAGGTTGTAGTGAGGTGAACTGGACATAACTAGCTCAAGATAGGGATAGGTTGTAGTGAGGTGGATTGGATAGAACTACCTCAAGATAGGGATAGGTTGTAGTGAGGTGGACTGGACATAACTAGCTCAAGATATGGATAGGGTGTAATGAGGTGAACTTAAAATAACTAACTCAATATAGAGATAGGGTGTAATGAGGTAGACTGGATAGAACTATCTCAAGATAGAGATAGGTAGTAATGAGGTAAAATGGACAAAACTAGCTCAAGATAGGGATAGGTTGTAGTGAGGTGGACTGAATAGGCCTAGTTCAAGATACATATAGGCTGTAATGAGGTGGACTGGATAGAACTAGCTCAAGATAGAAATAGGTGGCGTACTTTTTTAATTGCGGCAATAAACTTTCGAGCTCCTAATGCCATAAAATAAGTAGTAAGTAAATATGTTCTAAGCTTTTTCAACTAACCATATTAACCTATTCGGTGGCCGCGTAGTCTATGGCGCAACTCTCACAGTAGACCAGACAGACAATTACAAGGATATTGTGGTTCTATCCCAACCGGGTGTACTGAGTGTGGCCTTTCCTAAATGGATTCCCCACTTCCCTTCCTCAAGTAAATGTGGTCACATTTCCTCTTAATCCAACCTTTCTCATCCTAAACCCAATATCTTAACTAGTACATAAGCGAATAGCCCAAATCGGTAGTAAGACGCTGTGTTAAAATTAAAGTTAGCAGACTTATAGGTGAAATATAAAAATTAATAATGTATACAAATGTTTTAGAGTATTTGTAATATAATAGAAAATTAAAGCGAGGATAGGATAGATTTATAGCAAATGTAAAAAAAAATACAATCAAAGTGGAATATTGATACATAGCTTTGAAGGTATAGAATTAATATTTAAAAAATATGCAAAACAATAAAAATAAATGGTACGGCGAACCGCACAGACTTTCTCTCTCTTTCTATAAACTCGTAAGATTTCTGAACGGATAATGTACATTGTATCATCACCACTCCACATAAGAACATGCATAAAATAATATACAATGATATAGAATCAATGAGAAAAGAGGCGCATCTTTGTCCACCTAAGAGCATTTCAAACTGTTTAATGTCTTCCACAAGGGTCAACACTTCGTATTAAAATTTCGATTTCTGGTTAAAATTTTAACATTTTATAAGGTGTTGCAGATCTTCAAGTCATCGCATTGATATTTAATTATTCATTTATACATTTTGACCAATAAAAAATGTAAATATTGACTATTGAGTCTAAAATGGAGATAGATCATTGCTATGCAAACATTTCTCCTAAGAGATTTAAGGAAAAATAACATACTTTTTTAGATACTTATATTTAATTACTCTATGGCATTGGAGAATTATTGCGTTAAGACTTAAGTAGTATATGTTTACAACTAAAGCTCACAAAATTGTATTAATATATTTGCAAATATCTCAGAAACTGTTGCTTTTATAAAAATATATGTCAAATAAAAGTTTTTTATTTCTAATAGTCCTACAATTTTGCAATGATAAGTTGTTTAGTTTCTCAAATAGTTGTGGAGATACGGAAATTAACGCTTCTGTAAAGTACCCTAAAAATCATTTTCATAGGAAAATGAAAATAGCCAGTTTATTTATAATCTTAATCAACGCCTAGATACGAATTTTAATCAAAATCGTTTGAGCAGATTTTGAGAAAACCAAATTTTTCTCTTTTCGCCCTTCAGTAAACTACCCTTAATTTTAAGTTTTTATAGACACACAGACAGACGGCATTGCAAAGACTATTTTTTAGGGTTCGGGGGGTCATGAGACGTCGACATCCATCAACATTTCAGGTTAGTTTTTTTTTACGGTCGCAATACTTAAACTTTAATGTCCAAAAAGTTAAAAAAATTCATATAATTGCGTATAGATTGAAAGTTATTGATTTTATAAAAATATGTTTCGGATAAAATATCTGTATTATAAATATATATACATATTTGTAATGCTAAGTAATTTCATATCTCAAATAGTTTCGGAGCTATTATAAAAAATGTTAATTTACGCATCAGACCGGAGCCCTTAAAGCCATTTTGCCGAAATATTGAGAGTAGCCATTTTGTTTGGAATATTTATTAATGTTCATAAATGAAATTTAATCAAAATCGTTAGAGCCGATTTTGAGAAAATCGACTTTTTCTCTTTTTGCCCTTCAGTAAACTACCCTTAATTTTAAGTTTTAATAGACACACAGACAGACGGCATTGCAAAGACTATTTTTTAGGGTTCGGGGGGTCATGAGACGTCGACATCCATCAACATTTCAGGTTAGTTTTTTTTACGATCGCAATACTTAAGCTTTAATGTCCAAAAAGTTAAAAATATATATATAATTGCGTATAGATTGAAAATTATTGATTTTATAAAAATATGTTTCGAATAAAATATTTGTATTATAAATATATATACATATTTGTAATGCTAAGTAATTTCATATCTCAAATAGTTTCGGAGCTATTATAAAAAATGTTAATTTACGCATCAGACCGGAGCCCTTAAAGCCATTTTGCCGAAATATTGAGAGTAGCCATTTTGTTTGGAATATTTATTAATGTTCATAAATGAAATTTAATCAAAATCGTTAGAGCCGATTTTGAGAAAATCGACTTTTTCTCTTTTTGCCCTTCAGTAAACTACCCTTAATTTTAAGTTTTAATAGACACACAGACAGACGGCATTGCAAAGACTATTTTTTAGGGTTCGGGGGGTCATGAGACGTCGAAATCCATCAACATTTCAGGTTAGTTTTTTTTACGATCGCAATACTTAAGCTTTAATGTCCAAAAAGCTAAAAATATATATATAATTGCGTATAGATTGAAAATTATTGATTTTATAAAAATATGTTTCGAATAAAATATTTGTATTATAAATATATATACATATTTGTAATGCTAAGTAATTTCATATCTCAAATAGTTTCGGAGCTATTATAAAAAATGTTAATTTACGCATCAGACCGGAGCCCTTAAAGCCATTTTGCCGAAATATTGAGAGTAGCCATTTTGTTTGGAATATTTATTAATGTTCATAAATGAAATTTAATCAAAATCGTTAGAGCCGATTTTGAGAAAATCGACTTTTTCTCTTTTTTCCCTTCAGTAAACTACCCTTAATTTTAGGGGTAGATATCCAATTCCAAAAACCCCTCGGGGCAACCCTATGAAAACCCTAGATATCAAGTTTCAGCTCAATCGGTAAAATAGTTTAGGCTCTAGTTGGAGGTACAGACAGACAGACAGACAGACAGACAGACAGAAAGACGGAAATTCAAAAACCACTTTTTCGGATTCAGGAAGTCATGAAACGTCAAAATTCATCAAAATCTCGAGTTCGATTTTTTTGACGATCACCATACTTTCTCTACCTGTAAGATAGAGAGAAAGTAAAAAGTGAGACAAATGTTGTGAAAAGGTTGAAATAATGTTTTATGAGGAAATATATGAAGACATGTTGAAGGCAAAAGCGTAAATATGATTTATGCGAATACGGTAATTGCTAAAATAAAGAATATCAAATAAAAACGACAAATATAATATGCTATATTGTTGTTGTTTTTTTTTGTATTTTCAAAATGAATTCTAGCTCTCAATAAAAGGGTTAACGAAATCGAATTTCAACCAATTGCAACTAGGCCTACATATTTAAATATTTGCAGTTATACTTATAATGTATAAATGATTTACATATTTTCAAGTGAGACTGTTCAAAGATATAAATATAATTAATAAAAATAATAATTAAAGGGACATATTTTTGAAAATTACTTTGAAGGGAATTTAAGGTAGTCATGCTGTCCAATAAACACTTATTTTAAATGTTAAAAAATACTATTGGAAATGGGAACTAAGACCATAATATTTGGTTTAGCGTGTCAATTGAATTTGTGAACGGCGAGTAATCAAAAAAATATTAATTTCAATTTTATATTTAAAATTGTTTACGAATTAAAGAGGATTAATCACAAATAAAAAAAACATTCCCAAATGTTCACTAATGCTACATATGAATTCCAACTGTTATCTTATGTTTGTATAAGATGGTTTTTCTGCCTCTGAAAACATAATGGCAACATTGATTGAATATAACTGTAATTAAAATGATATTTTCATCCATCGATCTTGAATAAAGTTAATCAGACTAGCTTGGATCTGATGCGCATTGAAAGATTTTGTATAATTTGTATAGCCATTTTTCACTTTTTAGCTTCGACTTTCAAAACATAGTCCAAACCTATTCGATCTCAACGTTGTTTTTATAGATTATCATGTAAGCGTGTATTTAGGTGGGGATGTAGGGAACGCGAGAAAAGACAGTGTTTTTTCAGTTTTTATAGCTAAATAATTTTTGGCCAAAATAAAAAAAAATTGCTCCAGTATAACCGTATAATTTAATTTTCTTCACATGATGATATCAACAGTTGTTTAATATCTCTCACTAGTCTACTGTCAATTGATGAGAAACTTTTAACTGAAATGAAAAGTTGTCATTAAATTCCAGGATACCCTTGACAACAACTGTTGTTATAATCATGTGTGACAAATTAATTTACTGTATGTATTTGATATTATTTTGACCAAAAAATGTTTAGCTATAAAAACTGCAAAAATACCTTTTCTCGTTTCACTACATGCTCACCTCGAAACAAACCCTCGGAAATACGATATTTCCACTACTTTTTAGATATTTTTTTAATCCACGTCTTACTACCCATATAGTCTACAAATATTTAACTACACTAATACCACAAGTATAATTAAGGTACACTCTTAAGTAAATTCACTGGTATTTGCTTTGGAGGAGAGTGGGAAACTATTTAAGGAAAACCACCCTCAGTAAACCCAACCGTAACTCGAACTCCAGCCTCCACGTCACAGACTGAACGAACTTGATTATAATGCATGCCCTCTGATATGGGTGAGTTTTTCATCGAGTTATCTTCTTTTCATGTGTACCCCGATTTTATTACTAATGTAGATATCTGACAGCTATAAAAAGTCACTAAAGATAATTTCACGTTTTCATTCGTCAGATCTTGTGATCTACCGCTGTCACTTTTGATATATATTATCAATACCTTTACAAAGACAATAATAATATAATATTTTAGAAAACATTCTAAATAAATCTTTAGTGAGGTGTGAATAAATATAAGTTAGGACTTAGATATTGTTATTTAAAGAATTCAGAACATTGAAATTAAAACTATTTACAAATCGGTCAGTTTTTTTTCAGCTGTTTAAAATTTTTATTTCATAAGTCATTATTTCCCGAGCTTTGTCACGTATTCATTTATAATTTATCAATTCAAAATATAATTCAAGATAAAAGTGACCCTTGTAAAAAAAAACTGTGATTCAACCTTGTTTCGCTAAGCACACTGGTCTATATATTGTGTTTACAAAAAGTACGTAGAGAGAGAGAGAGTGAGAGAGAAAAAAAAGGAACTAAACAAAAAGTGTAAAAAAAAAGCCAACACATTCTGGGAAAACTATAAGTACTATAATTCATATAAATAATGTCCCTCCACAACTTAACATTTTTTAACTCAAAACAGTTTAGTTGTTAGATCAAATTATTTTGATCTCAAAATTATTTGTATTATAATATCCCTGTTCGTGACCGTATGGATAGAAATACTATATATATATATATATATATATAGTTCGTCTGAGCTACATCATTAATAGACGAGTTTGTGGAAAGGTCAGCAGGTATTAATGTACCATTGTCCAAGAGACGCCCAAATGTACTCATTATATATCCTTTCCGTGGAGGCTCTTTCCATGTCCCGATAAGATGAGTTGAGGGTGATGATGAGTATGAGGGTCTAGAACCAATGGATACACTTAAACCTAACTATCCAAACCATGGTGAATGTTGTCCTACTGGTAAAATACCCAGGTACCAGTCGGAAATCGAATACTAGACACCTAGGCTCGTAGCCAGGTGCATTGACCACTACACCACGGGGCAACTTGTTAGAAAGACTAATCTCATACATACAATTTGAACTGATTTTCACTCGTAAAAATGTACCCTCTAACTAATGAGGGGAAATAAAACCTTCAAATATAGAGAGGTGAATAGCTGGCTCATTATCTCATTTAAAATGTATGCCTTTCATCATATTAAATGAAATTAAAAAGAAGATTAAGTTAAAATGTTGTCATTAGTTTTTTTGATTAAATGTGGTTTTAACTTTTAACCGTAATAGCGCTTACTAGCAAAACTTTTAAGATTAAGAATAAAATATTCGTTACGTATTTTAACTACGACTGAGGAAACGTTTCATTCAAGCAGAAATGGTATTTTAAACTACGCATTTAAGGACTCAAATTGATTGTACTAATTTGTGTAGATCCTTGAATTTTATTAAACTCAACATGAGCTGCTAGGCCCTATTAGCAGTTCAGAATCGGGGGGCACGCGGTCTAAATGTCAGGCTTGTCTAATCTGGTTTGCCTTTGATAATGATGTTAGGGTTGGAATCCCAGACTGCTATAATAAGAGTGCTTTTCCCTAAGTAGTATACATTATTCCTTCATAAAAATTCAGGTACACTTTCTGTTGAAATCTACCTTATCCATACCTATCCCATCAACGTAAGTAAAAGAGTATAGCCCGGACGAGTAGAGATCTAAACGCGTTGAAAACAAAATTGATGATTTCAAGTGCAATAGTACTTCTTAAATACGTATTTTCTTTTATAATGTGTAATTTTTTAAATTAAAAATAATACCGTGAAACTGGGTCAAAAACTTATCTTTATTCTTTAATGTCTACAAATATAAATTAAAGTTTCAATATTATTTTCAAATAACCTGTAAACAAACTTTATTTTAAAAGTTTCCTAATCTCTTCTTTTATCCCCTTAACTTTGATTCTATGAAATTATTTTTTTCCACGACCTGTATTGAAAATATCAATCCAATTTAGAAGTTAGGTAATTTACTTTTCACCAGAATTACATAAAAGTTATGGAGTTCGACTAGAAATACTGGAAGGTGGGGAGTGAGGGGTGGGGGGTCTAATTCAATTCCTAGAAATACCTAAAGTAATATTTGGTGCTTATGGGTCCGTAATTGTATCCATATAGGCCTATCCAAAACCTTTAAGATAAAGTTGAATGTTGTGTCTAAGCAGTGGCGTGTCGTAGAGTGTTTCCAGGGTAAGCTGAGCTTGCTAAATTCATACCTATGATATGTCCTCCCTCACTTCTTCCTCATTCGACCAATCATACATAAATTGTGCTCTAAATACCTCTCGTGGGAATGTATTTCCGTTGATACATCCCTGACCCCTGTTTTATTGAGTGATAAAAAATGTACAGGTATCGTACGTTTTAACTAGCTCTACTTATCCTTGACACGTCACTTTTTTTTTATAGATGTGTTTTAGTTTAAATTAATATGTAATTAATGTTTTTATATAACCTAGATTTTAGTTAACACGCATTCAGTTTCTTAAAATTATATTTTAGTATTATTCTATTCTAACTCACTAAATCAATTTAATCATTAAATATCCACCATTAATAAGAAAAGGAAATAGAAGGAATTTTAGGATATTCCATTCCAAACAAAATGACAAAAGCTATTTTTGTTAGAAAAATACGTATTTTAATATGCTTCATAAGTAAGAGTAGTAATTAAAAATATTCTAATCCCTTCAAATATGTTTAAACTGACACCGACTTATTACACCTAGACAGATCCTTCATAGCTAGCGACTGCAGCTGCACCAAAACTCGACCATTATGCTATTGTGACTGTGACTTCATTTGAACCACTGAACCAGCGCTGACTCATCACTTTTAGACGGTGTATACCCAGCCCCTTACACTAAGCCGCACGCAAATTAGCTCTCTCGCTGTGGCCGTGATGTCATTTGAGGACTATCTACTGCAGGTCGCAACTTTTTTATAGCTTGTAATTTTAACACCAAGGTTTTTATTTGTGGTTGTGAAATATGGTATGCCATTTTAAATGACGATAATTAATTTAGGGTGTTCTAAAACAAAATATCAAGGAAAATATTTGCTCTTAAAAGGTATTAATATAGTGGAGAATGGAGTATCTTACAGGATGATGAGTTACATACTCACATACCTTGTTTTGGTAGTCAAATCTTGCAGGTTACGGTGGGTAGGAAATACAGCGTGAATGTAAGAATCTAGAACCTGGTTCAAGGTATTATATGTCAAACCCAATGGGAAGATACAGTTTGGAAGACCAAGACACAGATGAAAGGAGAACATTAGAATGAACCTGAAAGTGATAGGGTGTAATGAGGTGGACTGGATACAACTAGATCAAGATAGGGTGTAATGAGGTGGGCTGGATAGAACTAGATCAAGATAGGGATAGGGTGTAATGAGGTGGGCTGGATAGAACTAGCTCAAGATAGGAATAGGGTGGAATGGGGTGCAATGGATAACTTGATAAAGCTAGTAAGATGGTTTTATTAGATAGACTGAATAAAACTAGTTCAAGATAGAGATAGGGTTAATGTGTTGTAATAGATAGAAATAGCTTAAGCTAAGGGTAGGGTGTAATGAGGTGGACTGAATAGAACTAGCTAATGATTGGGATAGGGTGTAATGAGGTGGACTGGATAGTACTAACTCAAAATAGATATAGAATGTAATGGGGTGGAATAAATAGAACTAGTTAAATATATGGATATGGTGTAATGAAGTAGACTGGATATAACTAGCGACCCGCCTCGGTGGCGTAGTTGGCTAACGCACTAGTCGTGTTGAGCCAGACCGCCGAGGACGGGGAGATCGAGGTTCGAATCTCGGTCGGGTGAATTGGGGGTGGTTTTTCCTAAATGGTTTTCCACTCTCCCTCCACGCAAATGCGGGTTCACTTCCTCTAAATTCAACCCTCCCAATTCCTAATCCATTAGCGTAATTAGTACTTAAGCGTATAACCCGGACGGGTAGTAAGACGCGGTGCTAAATATTATTATTATTATTATTATTATAACTAGCGCAAGATAGGATAGGGTGTAATTATGTGGACTGGATATAACTAGATCAAGATAGGGTGTAATGAGATGGACTGGATATAGCTAGATCAAGATATGGTGTAATGAGATGGACTGGATATAACTATATCAAGACAGGGATAGGTGACTTAAGTGTAAGTGCGGCAATAAATTTTGGGTTTCTTATACCATAGAGTAAATAACACAAAGTCTATTATTGACTTAACCTTAGAAAGGTGAATTAGAAAAAAGGTGCCCGCATCAGTGAGGAGAGAGAATGAGGGAACCCCATTGATTACTTAAAGTAGTAAAACCAGCCTCTAGTGCATCTGACTGAGTTTTAAATCTTGACCTCTCGTTCACGGGGCGAACCAACTTGACCACAGTTTCAGATGGAAATAATAATTTCTAAAAACTTCAGTGGCCGAATGGTCTAAGGCATCACTCTCGCGTTTTATTGGCCTGCTGAAGATGTGGAGATCGGTGTTCCAATCCCAATCAGGTCCACTTAGTGTGGTTTCCCCTAAATGTTTCCCACTCTCCTTCCATGAAATGCGGATATATTACTACTAAAACTATTCCTTCCACATACCTTTTAAAGTAATTATCATATACACGTTTAGATTTGAACAGTTAGTAAGACGTAGTGATAAATATAAAATAAAACAATAATCGTTCTCGTGAGTTAATCACTAACCCAACTTAAATGCTATTGTTGAACTGTCAGAAACTTAACTTTCAATCTCAGGCCATATATTGAGGAGGGTGAATTTTAAGAGTCTACGACTACACTCGCTTTGAAAGATAAATTAATTTCACTCCGTCTTTATATGCATTTGGGAAAAGTGTACAAACACTTACTAAAATAATCATAGAGAAGTAAAATCAATTAAACCATTTTTTAAAACTAATTTTAATATTTTAACCTAAAATGACACATCTTTTCGTAGACGACGCCCTTTAGCTTTGAATCTGTCAGGATTTCCAGGAAGCTAATTTCTTGCCTTGAATGTCGCAGGATTTTAGAGGCTTATTCGTCGTAACTTCACAGCTGACGGGATTGTTTTTAGATTAAAATAACATAATCTACTACGAATTAATCTATCCTTTGGCTAAGTACACACACAAACCGCACTTCAAGGATAAAAAACTACCCACCAAAAAAATCTAGAATACTCAGAGGCTGCCAGGAATTAATGACGTCAACTGCGAGAGCGAAATGGAATGGGAAATGAAATTGGAGGAGCTTAGTGAAACAATGAAAAACAGACATCAAAATACATAAGTTTAAATTAAGTAAAACATACAAAAATAAGTAAATAGCTAAAAACTAGTTTCTGGTTATTTAATGAATGACATATAAACCTCGTTCTTTAGGTCTTATTACTAGCCTGTATTATCCATATATTGGCACCAATGTGTGGAGAGGAGGATCTGATACCTTAGCTCAGTCAGTAACTTGTCTGTCCACTGAGCTGAGGGTCCCGGCTTCGATTCCCGGCATGGTAGAAAAACTTATCGTTGGTGAAATTCTGGGTTTACCCTTTATAATTGATAAATTAACGCCGGTGGCTGGATGTTGTGGCTGTCCTAGTCTTAAAACATATGAAGCTACGACAGGCCAAGCAAGTTGGTAGTGAAAAATATATGGTTTGAATAAAAAAACTGATCCAGGCCAAATGCTGTAAACAGTAACGGATGTAAAAAAAAAAAATGGTACGGCGCACCGCACAGACTTTCTCTATCTTTCTATAAACTCGTAAGATTTCTGAACGGAATAATGTACATTGTATCATCACCATTCCATATAAGAACACGCATAAAATAATATACAATGATATAGAATCAATGAGAAAAGAGGCGCATCTTTGTCCACCTAAGAACATTTCAAACAGTTTAATGTCTTCCACAAGGGTCAACACTTCGTATTAAAATTTCGATTTTTGGTTAAAATCTTAACATTTTATAAGGTGTTGCAGATCTTCAAATCATTGCATTGATATTTAATTATTCATTTATACATTTTGACCAATAAAAAATGTAAATATTGACTATTGAGTCTAAAATGGATATAGTCCATTGCTGTGCAAACATTTATCCTAAGAGCTTTAAGGAAAAATAACATAATTTTTTTAGATACTTATATTTAATTACTCTATGGCATTGGAGAATTATTGCGTTAAGACTTAAGTAGTATATGTTTACAACTAAAGCTCACAAAATTGTATTAATATATTTGCAAATATCTCAGAAACTGTTGCTTTTATAAAAATATATGTCAAATAAAATATTTTTATTTCTAATAGTCCTACAATTTTGCAATGATAAGTTGTTTAGTTTCTCAAATAGTTGTGGAGATACGGAAATTAACGCTTCTGTAAAGTACCCTAAAAATCATTTTCATAGGAAAATGAAAATAGCCAGTTTATTTATAATCTTAATCAACGCCTAGATACGAATTTTAATCAAAATCGTTTCAGCAGATTTTGAGAAAACCAAATTTTTCTCTTTTCGCCCTTCAGTAAACTACCCTTAATTTTAAGTTTTTATAGACACACAGACAGACGGCATTGCAAAGACTATTTTTTAGGGTTCGGGGGGTCATGAGACGTCGACATCCATCAACATTTCAGGTTAGTTTTTTTTACGATCGCAATACTTAAGCTTTAATGTCCAAAAAGCTAAAAATATATATATAATTGCGTATAGATTGAAAATTATTGATTTTATAAAAATATGTTTCGAATAAAATATTTGTATTATAAATATATATACATATTTGTAATGCTAAGTAATTTCATATCTCAAATAGTTTCGGAGCTATTATAAAAAATGTTAATTTACGCATCAGACCGGAGCCCTTAAAGCCATTTTGCCGAAATATTGAGAGTAGCCATTTTGTTTGGAATATTTATTAATGTTCATAAATGAAATTTAATCAAAATCGTTAGAGCCGATTTTGAGAAAATCGACTTTTTCTCTTTTTGCCCTTCAGTAAACTACCCTTAATTTTAAGTTTTAATAGACACACAGACAGACGGCATTGCAAAGACTATTTTTTAGGGTTCGGGGGGTCATGAGACGTCGAAATCCATCAACATTTCAGGTTAGTTTTTTTTACGATCGCAATACTTAAGCTTTAATGTCCAAAAAGCTAAAAATATATATATAATTGCGTATAGATTGAAAATTATTGATTTTATAAAAATATGTTTCGAATAAAATATTTGTATTATAAATATATATACATATTTGTAATGCTAAGTAATTTCATATCTCAAATAGTTTCGGAGCTATTATAAAAAATGTTAATTTACGCATCAGACCGGAGCCCTTAAAGCCATTTTGCCGAAATATTGAGAGTAGCCATTTTGTTTGGAATATTTATTAATGTTCATAAATGAAATTTAATCAAAATCGTTAGAGCCGATTTTGAGAAAATCGACTTTTTCTCTTTTTTCCCTTCAGTAAACTACCCTTAATTTTAGGGGTAGATATCCAATTCCAAAAACCCCTCGGGGCAACCCTATGAAAACCCTAGATATCAAGTTTCAGCTCAATCGGTAAAATAGTTTAGGCTCTAGTTGGAGGTACAGACAGACAGACAGACAGACAGACAGACAGACAGACATTCAAAAACCACTTTTTCGGATTCAGGAAGTCATGAAACGTCAAAATTCATCAAAATCTCGAGTTCGATTCTTTTGACGATCACCATACTTTCTCTACCTGTAAGATAGAGAGAAAGTAAAAAGCATAAAAGTATGTTGGGTCTGGCTTAAACCACAATTCATAATCAGGTGTTCTAAACCCACTCCTTGCGTGGTAATTAGCTGTCAAGGCGTGGTCATTCTGAAAGAAACAAATGGGTCGTAGATGGGTGCGTGCAAAGAGAGGGTTTCGCTGAACAACATAGTTTATATAATATATATTTTTAAAATTACATCTTGAAATTGTAATACTACGTGGGATAGTAATAATATTTTTATCAGAAGTGTTGGTAGTAGTGCACAAAATGAACCCATTCTAACTTTAAGTTTTTTTTATCACCTAGTCTTACTACCCTGTCAGGTTATACGCTTATGTACTAATTACCCTAAAGTGTTTATTGTTTAGGAAGGCTATATTTGAAAGAAATGTATTCGCATTTGCGTGATGAGTATGGAAAAAACATTTTGAGAAAAAACACCCTCAGTACACCCGACCAAGATTCGAACCTCAATATCCACGTTATGGACGGTCTACTCTTCCAAGAGCATAGCGCCTTAGACCGTGAGGCCACCGAAGCGGGTTCAGAATAAAAATCGTGTTGAACCAAATGGCTAGTATGAATATGAATATTTTGACGTAAATAATTCCATAGGTCATACATAAAATGTTACCTTAGTAATTTATGCATTGCTCCAAACGTGACTGTTCAATATTTCGGATAAAACAATTCACTGTTACTTTTACGGTATTAAATTTTCCCATTTGATAATATTGAGTTTGGAAGGACGGGTATGGTGTCCCCACGGTCACCCCTGCTAGAAAAAGCCCCTGATTATAATCACCTAGTGAAGTAAAATTAATAAACTAAATGGTTCTGGGATGAAAAAAAAAAAGGGGTGATACTTTTATTCCCGCGTTTTGTGTCTTAATTTGCGTCCTGACTAGCAAGAAATTTAAACTAATAGTGTGGAGATGGGTAAGGTAAAATTTAGAGAAAATACACCGAGAGAAGAGGAAACAGCTTCAGGAAAAGCACCCTCAGTACACCCTGAGGAGATTTGAATCCCTTCCTCCCCTTCACTGGCAAACTAAACTAGACAAGCTTGACGTTAGTGATGCGTACGTCCAATGACACGGCTCTGGATATTTTGGTGAAATATTATTTTCTGCTATCAAGATGAGTAAAATTAAATAAAAATCTTTAAGCCGTTCTCCAATTAATTTATGGTTTTGGTTGGCTTTGATTTTTTTTTAAATTGTATTTTGTTCTTATGCACAAAAATGCATATTGCGATATTGTCGTCTTAGACCATGCGGCCATCAAACAGGTTAAGACCCGCTTCGGGGGCCGCATGGTATAAGGCGCTACTCTCGTAGTAGACTAGACTACCGATGATGAGGAGAATGAGGTTCGAATCTCGGTCGAGTGTACTGAGGTTCTTTTCAAAATAGGTTTTCCACCCTCCCTCCATGCAAATGTGGGTACATTTTCTCTAAATATAGCCTTCCTAATCTTTAAAAACCATAAGCATGTTTGGTATATAAGCGTATAGCCCTAACGGGTAATAAGACGCGGTGCTGAAAAAAAAGGTTAAGCACTTTTTTTCCACACAAGAAGAAATTTTCAAAACAAACTACAGTAGATCAACATGTAAATTGAGGTAATTTGAATACTCCCTGACAAGATCGTGTTCTGAACATCCTGTGTAGGGTGCATTGCGCTCTTTCTCATTAGGATTCAGTGTGTGAGTGTGTGTGTGTGTGTGTGTGTTTGGTACTTGAATGTAAAAATTCGCCACGTACCTGGAATAACTAACAATAGTAAAGTGCTCTGGGAATCCGTGTCTCTACCATCACAAGACAACACTTGGTTCAATATCGCGTAATGTGTGTATGGGAGAGGGTGAAGGAATGTTAGGATATAAGGGACGCATATGGGGGTATATAGTGTGATGCATAAGTGATAGTATGGCATTGCTTAAAAACTCACCTTCGCCTTTATATATATATAATTGTATAGCTACCCGACTCGATGAACGCATGGTCTAACATGCTACTCTAGTGTTGGACTAGACTTCCGATTAAGGGGAGATTGGGGCTTGATCCCGGTCGGGTGCAATCCGGGTGGTTTTCTCTAAATGGTTTTCCACTCTACCTCCACGCAAATTTGAGCGCACTTCCTCTGAATTCAACCTTTCTAATTCCTAACACATTAGTGTAATTAGTACATAGGCGTATAAACCGAACGGGTAGTAAGACATGGTTCTAAATTTTCTTTTATAGCGTTGATTTCTTCCATCTTGATTAGCTTGGGACGTACAATATAGTTGTACTATTGGCAGCATAAAGCTACAACAGAGTTGTAAGTGGCTGTGATATAAATGATAGATCTTAGTAGCCGATTATATTCACACGTCCATCACAGACTCTGCCTTTAAATATGAGTGAAAAATTACCCTGAGCAAGGGATGATCCCTGTAATCTCAGTGGTATAGTATTGATGCTCTAAGCCAAAGGTCCCGGGTTCTATACCAGTGTCCAGGTGTCATTTCTCAATTCATTTTATGTTTAATATGAGGTTTGAGATTTGGTACCCGACCTACTTGTTAGCCCTTTTTGTCAAAATGTCATACATACTTTCTGGTGACGAAGAGGTTGAAATTTAAATCTTGGCTGGCTGAACTAACAGCTATTTATCCTAAATGTGTTATAATTCTCTCTTCATGAAAATGCTGGTAAATTTTCTTTCAATTCTGCCCACCTCATTCTTAGCCAATTATCGTAATTTTGCTTATAGCTTGGACGACTACAAAGTTGCTGAGGGGAGAAAAGATGCTCGTGGATGTAGGCGCTTTATTTACGCTAGTGGGTCGGGGATTAGGAAGGTATCAATTAAAGTAAATGTACCCGCATTTGTTTAGAGATATGATGGAGAGACGATTTAGGAGAAATATCACTCTCTATACTCACGGCCGGAAGTGATTCCAGCCTCGATATCCCCAACACTAGCAAACCAAACTGGATTTATGCTATTCTAGTCTGGTTTCAGGCTATTCTAGTTTGGTTTCAGGCTGTTATAGTCTTGTTTCATGCTATTATATATTGGTTTCAGGCTATTATAGACTATAATATACTGAAACCAGACTATAATATACTGAAACCAGACTAGAATATCCTGAAACCAAAATATAATATCTCTAAACCAGACTAGAATAGCCTTGAACCAGACTAGAATAGCCTTGAACCAGACTAGAATAGCCTTGAACCAGACTAGAATAGCCTTGAACCAGACTAGAATTGCCTTGAACCAGACTAGAATAGCCTTGAACCAGACTAGAATAGCCTTGAACCAGACTAGAATAGCCTTGAACCAGACTAGAATAGCTTGAAACAAGACTAGAATAGCCTGGGACCAGTCTAGAATAGCTTGAAACAAGACTAGAATAGCTTGAAACAAGACTAGAATAGCCTGAAACCAAACTAGAATAGCCTGAAACCAAACTAGAATAGCCTGAAACCAAACTAGAATAGCCTGAAAACAAGACTAGAATATCCTGGATCCAGACTAGAATATCCTGGATCCAGACTAGAATATCCTGGATCCAGACTAGGATAGCCTGAAACCAAACTAGAATAGCCTGAAACCAAACTAGAATAGCCTGAAACCAAACTAGAATAGCCTGAAACCAAACTAGAATAGCCTGAAACAAGACTAGAATATCCTGGATCCAGACTAGGATAGCTTGAATCCAGACTATAATATCCTAAAACCAAACCAGAATAGCCTTAATCCAGAATAGAATATCCTGAAAACTGTCAATATCTTGGGCTATTTACCCAAGTAAGATAACCGATAACTATGATACATTTGTTCCATCAAAAATACTTTTTGAGTTGGGAATATGAGCTAGATAAAACTGTTGTTCTCGGAAAATATTGTTGTGTAATCAAAACAAAAGATTAATTCACAGATAAAATAGAGCTAGGCAGAGGATGGTGTCCAAATAGTTTATCTTTGTCCTAATTAATGACTACACCATCAGTTTTTAAATCCTATCAGACGCTCTTTGTCAGTATTCAAAAACATTCTGATTGGGAATTTATTTTCAGAAGCAAAGGCAGATTAGGTCACAAACAAAAGTAAACACCATAAACACAAAATATTTCAATGATACATGTAAACTTGTTTATATTATATAAATGTGTGTGTTTGTGTGCATACACACATTTATATCTCTATGTACAAAAATATATCGTACAATGTTGAAAATAATTACACAACTCAAAAATCGTCCATTTTGAGCTGGGACCATAGGGAAATACATCAAGTTGGCAACCACCTCCAG
This sequence comes from Timema bartmani, assembly GCA_902151455.1. Classification (NCBI taxonomy): domain Eukaryota; kingdom Metazoa; phylum Arthropoda; class Insecta; order Phasmatodea; family Timematidae; genus Timema; species Timema bartmani. The sequence continues at coordinate 825,044 of CABFWB010000004.1, forward strand.
TAAAAACGACACATCTTTAGTTCTAAATCTGATTACCAGAGGGTAGGTGTGTCATTTCTCTTGATCTGATATAGCACTCATTTTACCATGAATTATGTCACTTCATGGTTGAAATTATGTTTTTTTGGAGAATAAAAACGAAATATTTTGACATAAAGGAGTTTCTATTAAGAAAAAAAATTAAATTAAAAGTGATTTAACTGATACTAAGAGAGTCACAAATAAGAAGCATCACACAAAAGTGACTCATCTTAAAAATGGTTCACTTTTTTTTTTCCAGCTCCACGTCTTACTAGCCATCCGTATTATAAGTACTAATTAGGTTAATGGTTTTTAGAGATTATTAAGGTTATATTTAGAGGAATTGTACCAGCGTTTGCGTGGAAGGAGAGTGAAAAACAATTTTGGAAAAATCACCCTCACTACACCCGACCAAGATTTGAACCCCGATCTCCCCGTCATTGGCAGTTTAGTATACTGTGAGGGTAGCGCGTTAGACCACGTGGCCACCGAAGTGGGTAAATTGTTTACTTTAATCAACCTTGTGACGGCACCATGATAACAATAATGATCAAAAGATCAATATTATATTTTATAAAAGTGGAGGGTTCGTTGGGGTGACCATATTATGACACCCTCTATTTGCAGAAGTTGGCACTATCTTCGTCAACATACAACAGCCGCTCAGTCAGTATGGCTCTATTGTGGACCGACACCGTGGAGTTTTATGGTCCACATTATTACCATATAGATTTATCTCTAATATTAAATGACAATTCGCCATTTTCATACAACTTTTGATTTTTTTTTTCTTACCCTGAAAAAAACTATATATTTTGAGTTGTGATACTTTTCTCGCGGCTGCAGATGAAGCGGTTCGTATTTGGCCCACGGGCCACCTATTGACAACCACGGCACTAAAGTGAATTTTTACTCCGCGGCTAGAATGTAGAATATGATTTATAAAATGTGAATTAAAAAATAAAACAAATTAGCACACATAATGTGTAATATTACAATGTGAATTCTATATTTTATTTTAAAAAACTTTAAACAAACAATTTTCTATGTTGGAAGAGTTGTTTGTTTTCTATTAGCCAGGTGTAGCAGTTATCTTTCATAGATATCGGTGTTTGGTTTGGTGCGCAAATTTCCCAAAGAATTAATTATATCGGAAATTAAAACAGTGAATTGATAGTTGATACGTCAAGGGTCTAATCTTTATTATAACCCGCCTCGATGGCCGCATGGTCTAAGGCGCTACTCTCGCAATAAACTTTTAATGCGAATCACGGGTAGATCAGTGCTCGAATAACGAGGTTTTTCCCCATTAATGGTTTTCTACTCTCCCTCTACGCAATTGCAGGTAAACTTCCTCTAAATTCTACCTTCCTTGTTCCTAACACATAATCGTAATTAGTACATATTCGTATAGCCAGAACGGGTAGTAAGGCGCTAAAAAAATGTTTACTGAATTGTTATTTTAATTTAGCGTACTAATCGTACACTTCCTAAACATACTGTTTTTCTCAGCCCACTACTTATAAACTAATTTTATTCTATAGCAGGCACAACACCCAATCCCCCGTTCATAAATTCATCACTGTAAAATAGGAAACTCTTATTTCCCAAATGATTAATTTATCGGACATTCCGGAATTGAACCTGGAACCTGAGATAGACACGATATCGACTGTTCTAAGGCGTCGATATTACAAAACCAAGTTTATAATAGAGATAAAGGATGGTGGAAGATGGGGAGGGAGGGGGGGGGGTAATGGATGGAAGAGTAAGCACGAGAATGGGAGTAAAAAGAGGGAAGAGTTGTTGTTTTTTTTTGCAGCGAATTTTAAGGTGAGATGGAAAGAAACGTAAAACACGTATTCTTACAGTTCTCTAACAAAGAAAAGTTTTAGTCCAAATAAATTAGCTTTGGGTCTTGTGGTCAGAGTACCTGGCTACATATATAGAGTAGTTGTACTCGATCATTGGGGCTTTCATATTTTCTGTGAAGTAGTGGGTCTGAAATGGGTACAGCTCAGCCTCATGAGGACAAATGAGGGGCTACTTTAATGAAAAAAAACGTAGCCTATCCAGTCTATAAGACTGAGATTAAGGACCGAAAGGCTCGTTGTGCTTATCACACGACACTTTCCATCAGAAGAAGTTGTTACTATCTTCGCCAACAGAAGGTGGTCGCTTGGTCAACATGGCTCAATTGCTGGTTGGCGCCATGGAACTTGTTTTTTATTGCTTCAATAGATAAATTGTATTTAACTTTGTACATACATTTCTTGAATATTTATGGTATGTTTAGCGGAATTTGACCTGGACATTTTCCCCTCATTTAAAATGTTTCTGTAGTGATGCCTTTGTCGAACTCGGTGCTCTTGAGGTAAAGTTCTCACCTCAGGACCCGATGTTTGTGGGTTCAAACCCAGCCGTGATTTGACGAATTTTTCCAGAGCGATAAAAATCCGTAGCACAACTTTCTTCGGAGGGAAAGTAAATACCTTGGTCCCATATTGATTGTGGCATGTAAAATAACCCTTTGAAAGTATGTAAAAATACCTTTCCTGGAAAAATTGGTAGGTCTTTTCGCTTTTACTCATAGAAATTCCCACTTTTTGATATAATCAATCGATTCGGAAAGGGCACGTTAAATACCTCAAATAAAAAAAATGTCTTTATATTCATAACTTATATTAAAATTCTGTTAAGATTGTTATGTGTAGAAAATTAATATACATTTATATATAAATATATATAAATAGAGTACCTATGTCTTCAGTTGAATATATATAAATATACTGTCTATGTCTTCAGTCGATATATATATATATCGACTGAAGCCATAGTCTATTTATATATATATTCGACTGAAGACATAGGTACTCTATTTATTATGATAAGAATGGTTTTTTATATGAAAACTACAAACATACGCCCCTTTGGCTCTTTTTAACTTCCATACAATCTTATTTATTAACTCAATTGGGGAAAAAATGAATCTAAAATGTATATTAAGTCACTAGAATTTTTGTAGAAGAGAATGGGAAACCAATAAGTGAAAATATATTAAATTATACCACCCGGGCTTCGAACTCCGACATCCGGCCCACAGTAAAACTGATTATAGGCCTACTAGCTTGGCGTTTATCCCACGCTCCAAATTATGTGAGTTACAACATACTTAAATAACACTTATAGTACTGATACATTTTATTTATATTTTGTAATTATTGATTAATATTTAAACTACTTGTATTCAATTTACAGTTGTCGCATAAAGTAGCCAACTTGTAGCACAGGACTGTCACGCATCTGTAAAACCCCGGTAAAACACAGTGAGTTTTTGCAAAACTTTGTAAAAATACTGGAATATTAGTTAATTTGGGACCTTTGAATGAACGCTTAAAATAGCAGATCTCTGAATAGATGAAAAAGTGTACTGAATAATTATGCACGCTGATTCAATCATGTCTTACTACCCCTTAAACAAGGGTTGTGAAGCGACAGACGATTATTTCCCCGTCAATCTTAAGTAATCCTGTTTTAAAGTTAAGTTACACGACTTCTCACTTAGTTTGATAAAACAATAGTGTTTTACTCTCTTCTTTAATTAATCCATGCTGCCCGAAAAAATGGGAATTCCTTCTAGAAAACCTGGAAAACACGTGGAATATGGCAGTAAGAAAATGGTTGAAACCTTCTAGCGGGACGGACTAAAAATTCCAGTCACTATTTGTTGCCTGACTCTTAAGTTACTACTAGAACTGACTATGCTATTCCTGTGAGTATATATATTTCTAAGATAGATGGTTTCCTTAAGCAGTAACATTGAACATTTCAATGTAAGAAAATTCCGCAGCGATAGAATTCCTATAACTCGTATCCACAGAAAGGTAAAAGAGGGTTAAAAACAAGGTATTCATGGTTTCGAGAAGTAACATTGACAGGTGTGGGGGTGTCTGTCTTCTGGTAAATTTTATTTTGTTGCTTCATATATTACACACACTTTTATTTTAACACACTCATGAAATATTCCAAGAAATTTTAGTTTACGTTCATCGATACATTTTTGATCTTAAGTAAACTAACCGGTGAATAATTGGAGGAGATTGGAAAATAGAATAGTTAAAGAATAAATATATAAGGGATGTAGAAAGGGAAATAGACTACGTTTTCAAGAATGATTTTATCTGTGTTTTTAAAAAATGTGTAGTTAATTACTGATCAGGAAAGTCGTTAATATACTGTACCGTATTATGAACCGTGACCCACAAGCCTAATACTAATTGGTTACATTTTAGTTACTGTTATTACTATTATTCTATTATTATTATTATTATTGTTATTATTACTGTTATTATTACTGTTATTATTACTATTTCTATTATTATTATTATTATTATTATTATTATTATTATTATTATTATTATTATTATTATTATTATTATTATTATTATCTGTTACTATTATTATTGTTATTATTATTATTAATAATAATAATAATAATATCATCATTGCGTCTTACTACCTGTTCAGGCTATACGCATAATACCCCACTCCTATTTTATTACTAATATTTGAATTAAAAAGTCACCAACATCGGTGGTCGCATGGCTTAATACGTCTTTATCATACTAAACTAAGCCCTAAGTTTTATAGGAAGCCCACTTTAAATCACCGAAATTGACAAAAAGTCACGAACATTAAGCTCTCTTTACTAATTCATTAAGAAAGTATTCAAAAGGTTTCATTAATGCTTCAAAATGGTTTACTGTATTATTTATATTTACATTATTGTTTAAGTGGACTAAGAATGTAAATCAATTTGTAATTTTTTTCCTCCCAATATTGTGGCAACATAAATTTCTAGTTGTCAAATAACGGAATTCTAAAGCAAATCAGAATGTAGATTGTCGGTAATGGGGAGGTCGGGATTTAAATCCCAGTTGGGTTCTCTGAGCAAGTGTTTGCGCCTCTCACTCCACCCCCTCTCTTTACCCCTATCTCCACCCCTCTTTCAACCCCCTCTCTCAACCCCCCTCTCTCTCCACGCTAGTATGCCTACAGTTACTCTATAACTCTACCTTCCCTGTCCCTTCCTCCCTGGTATAAATATGAAGCTAGCCCAAATGGGTTGCAAAAGTGGTTCACAAAATAGAGCAACTCAAAATTGTATCAAATCTTATTTGACGGGGACAAATTTAGGGTGCTCTAAAACAGGGTGCTTATGAACATATATACTCTAAAAAGGGATGAAGATAGTGGATAGTGGACGAGGTTACATAATGATGAGTTATGTATCCTGTATTTTTCGTTGTTAGGATAATCAAATCTCATAGGTTACGGTGGGCAGGACATGCAGCCCAAGTGGAAGAATTTAGAACCTTGTTCAGGGTAGTGACTGGCCAACCCAACGGGAAGAGAACATTAAGAAGACCTAGACGCAGATGGGAAGCTAATATTAGAATCTATCTGAAAGATATAAAGTGTAATGAGGTTAACTGGATATAACTAGCTCAAGATAAGGATAGAGTATAACGATGTGGACTGGATAGAACTAGTTCAATATAGGGATAGGTGGCTTAATTTTGTAAGTTCGGCAGTGGACTTTCGAGTTCCTAGTGTCATAGAATATGTGAGTAATATCGAAGGGGCCAACGACTGGTTTTAACTGCCCATTATCTCATTGCCGATTAACCGGAAAACTAGATAAAAGCTACTCTCAAACCAAATAATGAAGGGCATTGTTTATTTCCATTTATTTGGGTTATTTTACGTGTAATTTTTGAACCAACTTATTATATCAGCACACGATAATTTCTATGAGTGAGAGTGAAAGGGAAAACTAATTTTGCCTGGAAATGTATTTTCACGTACCTTCCAGGGTTCTTTTACATGCCACAATCGATATCCTCCGAAGGAAGTTGTGGCACGGATTTTTATTGCTTAGTAAAAATACATCTACTTCAGCTGGGTTTGAACTCGGGAACATCGAGTCCTGAGGCGAACACTTTACCCCAAGATGACCGAAGTCAAAAAACAAAGTGCAGATACCTGCATTCTTCTCTTAACAACAGCGAAGATAAGAAGTTTTTTATTTTAAAATATTTAATTTAAAATTTTATTTTATTCGTTAAATTATGATACAATTATTTTGCCGGTCACCACTCCACTCTTTTCTGATGAAATTATCAGAAAATGGTACCACGATGGGAAGTCTGGTTCGAGTTATGTTACCAAATTTAGATACTACTGTGGATTTACACAAGAGCAGAACTGAAATGTGGCCACGTGATAAGTCCAAGCCAATCACAAAAAATCAGCGCGAAATGAGTAGGTCGTTCCGCATAACTAGAAACAAGTTTAAATTTAACCATGATTTTCATCAAATCTGCTTTGAAATAAACTAATAACATTTCCAAATAAACCGATAAGTCAGTCATGCGCCTAAAGAAACAGACGCCATACGCGCATGCGCCTACATAGCTAGGTACAAACAGACAACTGCATCTACTGTTATGAAATTATTGGAAATAATAACTTGTTATATGTAAAGTAAGTGTGTGTGTGTGTGTTTGTGTGTGTAGTTCTGTGTTTATTTGGTTCCCCACACAATACAATCACTATACAATATCAATCGTGATATTAATATAATATTACGCGTCTGGATTACAACATTCGTAGCCCTGTAAGGGAAAGATCATCCAATACTAATGTACAATTGCCCAGAGGACGTCCAAATGTACTAATCGTACATGAGATGAGGTGATGGTTAGAATGAGCTCATGAGAGTGTGGAACCAGTGGAAACACTTAAAACTAACTTAAGCCTAACTAACTAAACCCTGGTGAACATTGGGGGTGATTCCCCTTTCGGGAAAAAATACTCAAGGTACCAGCTGGGAATCGGACCTGGGACCTCTAGACTCGTATCCTGATGCACTAACAACTAAACAATGGGGCCGGTCAACCGTGATAACAATCTAAAATATATGTGTATCCACTATAAAATTAAATATATTAATAACCAGTTGTTTTAAGTTTGCGTCCGGAACCATAATGGTTAAATATGCATTTCTGTTAGTGTGTCAATTTCTGCGCTAATCAATCAAATTCTGTTTTAAATTTTGGGTAGACGTGTGAATCAAGCTTTGTCTGTGAGGTGAGATGAGCTCTTTAACAGGTGGGTGGTACATGTGATTTAGGATGAGTTCTCTCAAATGCTGATCACGGGGGGTAGGAAGGCGTTAATCGATGCAACAGGAGAATCAAAGCTGTCTGTCCCGAATATTCATCATGGCCCGACTTCGCACACTAAATCTGATGACACGAGTGAAGTAATCAACCAGCGACATGACAAACAATACCGCTACTGGTGGCTGTTGTCGAAAGCTAACTAAGATGACAAGCAGAATACCCCGTTGGTTTAAAGCAAAGCCATCGACAGCTGGGAGGAAAACGCGGTAAATGGGAAGGTCTGATTAAATTATTATCATAAAATCTTGTAAAATTTAACACGCAGCCATATGTTGTCTGGGATGGGAGGTTTAGGTTGGAATTCCGACCAAATTTTTTTAATATATATATGTTTTACTTTCTCATATAAGGTATTGTGATCATGAACCTTTTAAGCTTTGAGGTCATGCTATATCTTGACGTGGGCATTAAATTTCTGTCCATCTATCTGTCCCTGGGACCACAGCTGACAAAATTAATGTGTTTTTTTCAAACTTAAGGCCTGGTATTTAGGAGTTATAGGGTCATATTTCAGAGCTTTTGTTTACATTTTTTTCTAACCCTAAAATTAAGGATAGTTTACTGATAATATGGTTTCCCATTCTTAATTCACGCAAATGCGGCCATACTGCTTTTTAATGATACCTTTTCTTTTCCCTACTACATTAACGGGATGAATGTATAATCGTGAACACAAAAGATATTAAGACGCAGTGGAGAATAGTAAAAATAACTAAGTGTACAACCACCTTAACGTATCTAGGTCAAGTTGGGTAAGAGGATTCACCATCTCCTCTTCTAAAAACCGATTACCACTTCGCCCTGAAAACCAGACTAGAATATTACCCGGGACCTACCCTTTTCTAAATCCCCACACCTCCGGGCTACAAGCGGAATCGTTCTATAGCCTCGTATGTAAACTAGGAGCCGCGAGGTCGGTTGGAGAGAGAGGGAGAGAGAGAGAGAGGGAGAAAGAGAGAAAGAGAGAGAGAGATAGGTGCTTGTGGCGGTGGTGGGTGGGGATCAACGCATTGGTATTGTAAGGGTCCCTAAAGGAGCAGTAGTTATACGCTTTTGTAGTTGTAACCACAATCCTGGGTTTAAACTCTCTCTGGACCAACTGAAGTGAGTAAGAACTAAGAGTAGAAACATTCGTAGCTTTCAACTATGTAGCTTGACCGACGTTGAAGTGACAACGTAGCTAGCTGTAAACTGAAAAGGTGTGAATTTTTTTTTTTCTTATCTATATTTGAAAGATATTCTCGCACAGCCAAATACTACTTACCCGTTGGGTTTTTTTTTGTCGCGTCTTATTACCCTTTCGAGTTATAACTTATGTACAAATTACACTGGTGTTTTAGGGATTAGGAAGGTTATATTTATAGGATGTGTATCCACATTTGCGTGTAGGTAGAGTGGAAAATCTTTCTGAAAAAGAAATCCGTTCACTCAACCGAGATTCGAAACTCGATTTCCCCGTCATCGGTGTGCTTGTATAATACTATTATTATTATTATTATTATTTAGCACCGCGTCTTACTACCCGTTCGGGTTATATGCTTAAGTACTAATTACGCTAATGGATTAGGAATTGGGAAGGTTGAATTTAGAGTAAGTGAACCCGCATTTGCGTGGAGAGAGAGAGAGAGAGTGTAAAACCATTTAGTAAAAACCACCCTCAGTTCACCCGACCGAGATTCGAACCTCAATCTCCCCGTCCTTGGCAGTTGAGCTCAACACGACTGGCGCGTTAGCCAACTACACCACCGAGGCGGGTTTGTAAAATACTAGAATAGCGCGTTAGACCACACGGCCACCGAAGTGAGTGCATAGTTATTAATTACGTTAAGTGTTTAAGGGATGCAGAAGGTTGAGTCTAGAGGGAATGTACCCCTACTTGCATGGAAGGAGAGCGTAAAACCATTTAGGATGAATCACCCTCAGTATAAACGGTCGGGGTTTGAACCCTCTATCTTCCATTCGTTGGAAACAAGGTATATTGCCAGAGTGATGTCTTGGACCATTCACCCTTGCCTTTATAAGAAGTAGCGTGGCGTGAACTATTACCAGGGAAAAAAAAACTTTGTTTAAGCTATAAGTATAGCTGTGAATTGTCCTCAGTAGAACACTAGTTGGCAAGGCATCAACAAAAATACAGGCCATTTTTCATAGGAAGGGCCTTATATTATAGCCATAAATGTTACTAGATCTATATTCATATATTCATACTTCAATGAATGTGATCTGCACCTGTCACTCTTGATATACATTATTAATACCTATAAAATAACAATAACACTGTAGTAAAACGTTATAAAACATTTGTATTTTCTAAAGGAAATTTTATTTGAAAATTTGACACTACTTTTTTAAGTAAGGCTTGCAGAGCAGAGACTATTCAAGATAACAAAGTTATGGCGGATTTTGACGCTATACTATGGATTTTTATAAGTATTTATCGTTCTCTATCAACGATTTGTTTAGTTTATAACTAGAGCTTTGCTAACATTTGGAAGACTATTTTATGCTTGACAAAATAACAGGTAATTGTTTCATTATTTTATTATAAAGAGCTGGAAGGGCTGCATTGTTAAGTCTATGGCCTCAAAAGGGGTGCGCGACTCGCAAAAGTTTGGGAAACTGCACTAAACAATGTTTATAAAGCCTTCTGTAGTTTTATTTTTATATATCAAAAGATTAGAAGTGTACTGTAATTTTTTTTTAATTGAAGGAAAGAAGGTAATTTATAAATCCAAAATACTCCAATTCTATCACGAAAAATACCTTGAATATACTATTTATTTGAATAATAATTTGTCTTATTACTCCTAACTCCACCATCGTAATTTAAGACAGGGACATAGTGCTGAAGTTTGGGGAGAAGCTTGAAAGTTGAGAAGTTTGAGGAGAGTTGAGATCTTGAGTTGGGAAATTCTAGAATTACTTTGTACCACAGTACTTTCGATTATTAAAGTTCTTTACCGCAGATTTATACAGACAAATTCTAAATTTCCCAACTGTCAATCCCTAATCTTCAAAGATTCCCAAATTCATACATGACTCACCAAACATTGAAAGGAGATACCTTATGTGGTAGATTTTATAGAAAGATTAGTTAATTAAGTCGGCTACTAGTACCACGCTGTTGTCACTGCCTAATAGTCTTATGGCAACTACTAGATCACTATATACAAGTAGCCTTAAGGACTTTGCCTACCTGTGACATCACGGCCGGTCAAAATAGGATTTACTATGTTAATGAATTTACGTTTTACTCAACAAGTTTTTTAAGATATAACGTTGAAACAGAATCCATACATTCTTAAATAATTCTAAAAAAAGTCCTACAGTGTCACAAAATTATTATTTCTATCTTGAAATAGGATTTTTATAAATGCATTTTTTTATAAATCCTCTTCAATTTAGACTATTTGTCTTGGTCACAAAAATGGCCTGTAGGAATCTTTCTGACAGGATGTAGATTAAAAATATCCGTGGTACAATAAATGTTTATCTATAATAAGAAAGAATAAAAAGGTAAAATTAAAAAGCAAGTCAATGTTTTCAAGGCGTAAATATTAAAACGATGGTGTAAACTCGTCAAAGGAAGAGTGAAATCTTTATAAGCATGTATGCAAGAGCACTCTCAGGGTGAACTTTTCGTTTTCTTCCCTCTCCTTCTATTTTTTATATTGGCGTCTAAGTGTGATAGTTCTTGGACTGCTTGGATGCGTCAAGTTAAGATGCAACCCGCTTCGTAAAATAGATTTGAAATCTCCGAGTAGACATCGTATTTAAGAAAGTTAGGTAATGTTTTAAGTTGATCACTCTATAAAGCCTGGAGTTTAAACGAGCCGAAACGTGTTAGTTTTCCTACAGACATTGACGGTGAATGTCAAAACAAATAACACTTGTAACTTGAAAAATCTATCATTAAAAAAAAATATTTAAAACTATAGTAGCCTAAAACTTCGATTCAAGATCCAATTCTTATCTCAAATGCTATAATTATCCTAGGGGAGAGCTCCCTACCCCTCTTTTAATCGGGGGTTATTACTTACCCCCTCAGGTACTCCAGTGTTATCACCATTACAGTTGCCCCCTTATACCATCTCAGGTCACATAAGAATTTTTTTAATTTAAGAATACTTAGGAGCGTACGCAAGAACTTAACTAAGTGGATGCTTAGTGGACACTAGCGTGGGTTTGTTTGCGTCACCATAGACTAAAAGGCGGAGTGATAGTGTGTTCGGGACCACACTATCGGTACATTAAGCATTCACTAAAATGCTTGCATACCGCCCATAGAACTGGGAGCTTCACTGTCTCACCCCACCCTACGTCCAAATATATTTCATGCAACGCCCCTAGACTAAAGCCCGCCGCTCACGGTACAGGTTCGTTGCTAGGCTGCTTGCTGGATTTCGCTGCTCGTTGCTGTGCTTACTATCGGTACATTAAGCATTCACTAAAATTCTTGCATACCGCCCATAGAACTGGGAGCTTCACTGTCTCACCCCACCCCACTCCACCCCACCCTACGTCCAAATATATTTCATGCGACGCCCCTAGACTAAAGCCCGCCGCACACGGTACAGGTTCGTTGCTAGGCTGCTTGCTGGATTTCGCTGCTCGTTGCTGTGCTTGCTGCGCTGCTGGGTGTCAAGCAGGAAGCGCTGCTGGGTTGGCTTCAGACGAGGCTCGCCATCTGCAGACCATGCGGCTAGTTTACGAGAGAGCAAGAGAACGCTAGCTCTGTTGTAAACAAACATTGACGGTGATAATGACTTCTTAGATGATGATACTTGGCGGGCAATTTGTATTCGTCGAAGACAATTAGAAATGACTTCTTGGATGATGATACTTGGCGGGCAATTTGTATTCGTCGAAGACAATTAGTGATGGCGATATTTTCAATAATTGATGTACTGAGGAGGCGCAGAAAATGTAGGAGACTCCATGGACGTTACCACCACTATCACTGCACGTAAACAGTGACGATCGTCGTGCCTGGTCACGTGAATGAAGGTTGCGATCTGATTGGCTCACCTCCCGAGCCAGCAGGGAACCAAGCACGGTACCTATAAAGGGAAATCAGCAGGCTTACCAGCAGCCGAGTCATCGGTGACGTCATTTTTCAACAACGAGCAAGCGATCTAGCAACTAATCCTGCACCATGTGTGGCGGGCTTAAGCATATCACCTGAACCAGTCGTCACTTAAGTTTTATTCTCGCAACAAATTGAATGTCCAATGACGTGGAGGTAGAGGCTAGAATCTTATTCGAGTAAATGAGGGTGGCTCTTAGCAAAAGACACCCTCGACGGTGGCCGCATGGTTTAAGGGGATACTCTCCCATTAAACTAGACTTTGACAGCGATACCTATGTTTGAATTTTAGTCAAGTGTATTTTTCAAAATATTTTTCCACTCTCCTTCAATGCAAATGTGGGTACGCTTCCTATAAATATAATCTTTCTTATCCCTAAAACCATTAGCATAGTTAGTACATAAGCGTATAATCTGAATGGGTAGTAATACGAGGCGTTAAGAAAACGAAAAAATACATTTTCCCTATGATTTTTCACACCCTTTTCTATTAAATAAGATCTTTAATAACCTTGGTGCTAGAAGTATAACATTTAAAAAAATCTGGTAGTGTTGTTCAAACTCCAAACATCCCAACTCGCTTGTTTTCGTTGTGAATTGTTTTCCCAAAAAGTGGAGGGTATATTATAGGTATGGCCATAACTCTTAGAAAATACAAACTTTTGTTTTTTTGTAGTCAACATTTTATTAGGTCTGGACTTTTTTTTAAACCTAAAATGATTCCTTTTTGTAATTGATTCCAGGAACTCTAAGCCCTATCTATTTTTGTCACTTTTAAAATTTAAATACTCATATATACAGAGGATGAGGCTCAAAATTGCAAATTTTCAACAAATATTCAAACGCGAGGCAGCAATTTAAGAACTCGGAAACTTATTTTGACAACGATTTATAGAGTTCTGCAAACTTTATATTTTATATTTTTTAATACATTCATTTACTTTTAGTATTAACATATGAAGGTCTACGAATTTACGAGAGTCTTTATACCGTATGTGTGATTTACGTAAGTCAATGAATGTATAAACGCTATTAAGGTAGTGGTCCTGATGTCATAAGAACAAAGTGATTAAGGTATGTGAAAAAAATGTCTTGAGCTGTTTATTTGCACCACTTTTTATTTTGTAACTACCAAAAAAAAACTTTCTTTTCATCTTGATCTATCTGCATGGTGTTGGTGGCGACGACCAGTTTATGTAGGCACGACTGTACCTATAGAGACAATGCATTGAAACAACAAACATAATAATTGAGAATTCTGTGGTGACAGAAGCACATGACAGAGGGGCGTAGTTTTGGTTTTGATGGTCACAATAAGTTGGTGATATGTTTCATTTGATAGTCTGTGTACTGTACATGATTAACTACTCAAGAAACTTTCTATGACGTCACGCGCAGGCTGCACCACAGCCCGTGCAAATTATGTTCAGAGGAAAGGGAAAGCTTACAGATAAGGAAGATTTTAAATTATGAGGTTCAATAATTAGATAGAGATTGCATAAGTAGATTTGATTGAAAGGGAATTAAAGCACAATTGTTTATTTTTTATAAAATGCAAATAAGTCACATAACACTAAAGATGGTGTTTACTCATTGAACTTAAATCAATTTTTTGAAGTGGATTGCACCTAAAATGACACTAAGCATTCTAAGCACAATTACACTCTAGACGTCAATTTACGAATAGAAAGAAAGGGAAAAAATTATTAGTCCAACCTGTGAGTTATTTTACTTATTTGCTGATAACATTTCCCCTCTTCCGCTGACTAGTATAAACATTCACTATACTATTTTTTCTTGGAAAGTATTGATTTGCATTTGAGATACATTTTGGCAAGCATATTACTACAGACCATTTTCACGGAAAACCTAATTGATTATTTAGATTATATGTGCTTAAAAATACTGTTTTAAGATAAAAAAAAATTGGCACTGCAACACTATTTTTAGGATTATCTAAGAATTTATGGTTTTAGTTTAAAATTTTACATCTTTAAGTTCTGTCGTTTAAGATTCAAGTACATTAACATCTTGTCTTACCACTACGTCATAAGCAACGTCCTTATGCTTGAGCTTAAAAATTCAAATAAATAGTTAATTCATATGTAAACTCACAAAATATTGCATTATTATTTCACGCAGTCTCCTTTGCACGTGATCTTATTTATCATTAGCAGAAGTACTCAACCTTGCTCTGGGTATCCATGCAATTGATTGCGTGGTTACCCCTGGCAACGCTCTTCCTTACTTTAAATATACAGAGATAAAACCTTAATTTATCTCGACAAAGCTTTTGATTGAGTTTGAAAAATCAAATAAAAATTGTAAAATTCTGATTTTGAGATGTACTTATTTGTGCACAGAGGAATTTTTTTAATTTCCGATCTCTGTTTGCGGTAGATATAATGAAATGGTCATGACAGTCATGCAAACTCTTCATTTTATTAACAGAGAAGATAAAAGCTAAACAAAATATTTGAAAAACAAAGACATCTAGGTATAAACGTATAACTGGTCGTTTGATAAGATGATACTATAAGACTCATATGTAAATTAACTATCTTTCATCGCTCTATGATAAATTTATTGCTACTCAAAGTCGAAGAAAAAAATTTTACAGTATTAAAAATATAAACGAGAGTTGTAAGAAAGAGTACAATTTTAGTTAAACAAATCTACAACAGCTATACAAGATATGAACAAGAATGACAATTAATTGAATCAATGTGTCCTTCACAGCCCAGTCTAGACGCTTTTATAGCATCGACGCCTTTCTTTCATTCATCATAATTTTCGAGTTTGAACCATTGAGATAGTGGTATTTTCAAAATGGTTTGTGTCGTTTTCGGGCACTACTACTCTATTATGTCTAAGTTTATACTCTCTCTCACCCCTCACCTACAACCATCCTTTGTCATATAATTTATAAAGAGGGGAAAGAAAACTATGAGACCGCTTATCTCATTGTAAAGGGAAAAGCTCGCTGCTGATTCTCGAACGTCTTAAAAAAATTGTTGTGAAACTATAAAAACATCTCTGTATTTGTTAGAGGAAGGCTAAATCTAGAGCCCTTTTTCATCAAGTCTTGTCTCATAGCTCCATACTTGTGCTTAAAAAGTTGTTGAAAATGAGCTAATGTTACATTTTCACAACTTTTTTATTAACTAATAAAACTGAAACTATAGGGTTGTTAGGGAAAAAGAGCCTTGTTGGAATCATTATAATTTATTTTGGCGTAAACCATATTTTGAAATAATTCTGCGTTAAATTTATATTGGGTTAAAACTGAACATCCACCACCTTAGCTCAGTCTGTAGCGTGTCTGTATTCTGAGCCAAGGGTCCCGGGTTCGATTCCCAGCATGGCTAAAAATGTATCGTTGGTGAAATGTGGGTTTACCCCTTTCACAGTGATTAATTAACTGCCGGGGACTGGATGTTGTGCCTGCCCTAGTCTTAAGTTATATTATAAGGCATATGAAGCTACGACAGGCCTAGCCAGCGGGTAGTGGAAAATATAGAGCTTGAATAAAAAACTGCCATAGGCTGGAAACAGTCATGGATGTAAAAACAAGTAAGAGCTAAATGTCTGCGCGGAAATTTCTTACTTACCGAGGCGGCCCCCTTTAGATTTACGTTGTAAATGTATATTTTGAAAAAAAAAAAAATTCCGTTAAAACTAGAATAATAACGTCTTAATACCTGTATTGATGTTCACACAGTCTAAGGATGTCAATCTCGCAAAAGACTTGATTGCTGGTGACCTGGAGTTCGGGTCTGGAATCTTCAACATATGAACTGGGGACTAGAGGGGGGTCTGCCACACAGGCTTCCCCATACTCCCTCCATGATAACGCGGATGCATTTATTCTAGAATGACCTCCGTATACCTATCCGTTAGAGGCAAAGTCTTTAGTAACCTTTGAGTTAAAATGTAGGCCTAAAATATGTTTATCTAAGAGGTTAGTTAATGATGCGAAGGGCACACAATTTAAAGATGAGAAAAGTTTAATAAACCACACTTAAAAACTCATGTGGAAAAACTACCCTTAAATGCATCTGACTGAGATTCGAACCTTAGCCCACGTAATCGGTGATCCAATACATTGCGAACATAACGTCTTTGACCACGTAGCCACATTTGCGAGTTATATATGTATATAAGTTAAGAAAACATCATAATAAAACTACACCTTTAATATAAATTGTCTGCACCTGAAAATACACAATTAGTGTTCGAATAAAATTTGAAAATTTATAAGATTGTCCTATGGAAATGGCTTACACCAAACATAAACAAACTCCTTCGCCACCCCTACAGATAGTATCCGTGGTTATGCTGTGCCAGGATATATATATATATATA
>CABFWB010000004.1:855915-883439 GCA_902151455.1 Timema bartmani
TATATACCTTTGCGCTTAACTTTAAGGTGACTATGACGTGTATTTTCAAGGTAGACCCACACTATATACCTTTGCGCTTAACTTTAAGGTGACTATGACGTGTATTTTCAAGGTAGACCCGCACTATATACCTTTGTGCTTAACTTTAAGGTGACTATGACTTGTATTTTCAAGGTAGACGCACATTATATACCTTTGCGTTTAACTTTAAGGTGCAATATCACGTGTATTTTCAAGGTAGACCCACACTATATACCTTTGCACCTAACTTTAAGGTACAGTGTGAAGTATATTTTCAAGGTAGATGCACAATATATACCTTTGCGCCTAGCTTTAAGGTACAGTGTGGAGTATATTTTCAAGGTAGATGCACAATATATACCTTTGCGCCTAACTTTAAGTTACAGTGTGAAGTATATTTTCAAGGTATATACACAATATATACCTTTGCGCCTAACTTTAAGGTACAGTGAGAAGTATATTTTCAAGGTAGATGCACAATATATACCTTTGCGCCTAGCTTTAAGGTACACTAGTGCTTCATCTCTACGTAAAATACTCACGTGCCAAAATAATTTGTCTTTCAATACAGATCGAAGCAAGCCAATCCCACAAAGTGCGCGCTACATCTTCGGGTTTAATTGTTCAAATCTATTAAAAACTAAGTGTGTACTAGTGAATTTATCTTATTTAAACTCTAATCAAAGTATTATTTTCTAAAAAATCACAACAGTTTAAGTCATTTTGCAGCTTTCCTACCCACTTTATTTTGTTATGAAAATGTGGAAAACCCCAAATTGGGAATGTTTTCAAAGGTGATGCGATACACCATAGTATACAACAGCAAGGTAAGCAAACCATCTTCTGGCTTCCTTTCTGAGGTCAGATATTCTCTGCTACTTCCGATATCCTTCCCATCGCAGTGCTAAGGGCATCCAACTTCATTCATATCCTGGCTCCATTAAAGGTTGCAAGCTTTGTTGATCCTAAGCAAGAACCATAAGTTCTTCATGTAAAGAGGAGTGGAGTTAATTAGGGTGTAAATATACACAAACATGAGTAAATGTACTGTAAGCCATCATTGAATGTATTTATTATCAGACCCACCTCGGTGGCCGCATGGTCTAAGGCGCTACTCTCGTAATATTCTAGACTGCCGAAGATGGAGAGATCGGGCGGGGTTCGATCCCTATCGGGTTCTCTGAAGGTGGTTTTACCTAAATGGCTTTACATTCTTCCTCCACGCAAATTCTGGTACACTTCCTCTAAAATTAAACCTTCCAAATTCCTAACCCATTAGTGTAATTAGTACATAGGCGCATAACCCAAACAGGTAGTAAGACGTGGTGCTAATATATGTACAATATATATATATATCATTTTTATAAGGTTTCTATAGGTTTTTAAATCAATATCACTGGGAATATGGGTTTAACCTAAATTTAGTCTAATATAACTTTCTGATGACGTAGAAGTCTTAGTTAGATTATCCCCAAATGAAGTGAGGAGATATTTTCTTATATAGTTTCCAAATCTCCTTTGATGAAAACGTGGATAAACTTCCTCTAAATTCTACCTTTCCCAAACCTACCTTATTAGTGTAGTTTTATAGTCTGGTTTATTGTTAACGGAGGCGTTTAGGCTTTAATCCCATTAATAAACAGTGTCCCCTGAACTTATAGTCAGCCTCCATTGCCAATATTTGGGAGTCAATGTGATAATATACTTTCTTTTTTAATATAATACGGTAGTAAAAATGGACAAAAACCATTTTCATGAAACCCGCTTCAGTGGCCACATAATCTAAGACACTACTTTCGCAGTAGACTAGACCGCCAATGACGGGAAGATCAAGGTTTGAATCCCGGTCGGGTGTACTGAAGGGGTTTTTCCAAAATGTTTTACAATCTCCTCTAAACCTAATCCCTAAAAACACTATCGTAATTAGTACATAAGTACATAACCCAAATGAGTAGAAATACGTTATGCTAAAAAAAATCATGAAGATGGGTGTATTAAAGTATCAAATATATTTACAGAAAAAAATAACAATATAGACATATTCATATTTTTTGTCACATACACTGTGGATTGAAAATTTGAACAGTTAACCTCAGGTGTGAGAATCTTTTTTTACATTGGAATGCCGCTTGCCACTTAATGGATTCCTCATAATAACGTAGATTTATAGTAGATTGATTTTGCCAAATGTGAAATGTGCAAAAGAAATTATATTAATATTAAAAAAATTAAAGGCTTTTTTTTTGGTATCGCGTTTTACTACCCATTCACAAATATGATGGTGCGCCAACAATAGATTGCTAGATTTGTAAGAGCGATTAGTTTTATTATAGCACTATGCCTGAAAAAGAATAGTATTTATTTAATTTTAATTGATTAAATCACACTCCGTTTGAGCATGTATAGTTTAATAAAGATGAAGTTACATAACTTTCCAAATATGCAAAAAGCCCTCACCAAACAATTCAAAAGGCCACACATGTTTTCCATTCCTGACCTACTTGATTTCGAAAAATATTTTTAAACACGTTTATGAGGATATCTTCTATAAAAATTGTGAGATTATTAATATATTGTGTATACGATATTTCTTTTTACTTTACAAAAGAATTAATATTTGATAAAGATACTTCCACCTACCCTATAAAATGTTTTATATATTTATTTAGGAACCAAAGTAAATGTTTTATGGCTCTTTAAAAAAAAGTGTTTATAAGACTCCGCCATGTAAACAAAGCATTAAAATATCAAGTTTAATGTTCCATGAATTGGTCGTTTCCATTTTGTTTTAATATTTTGTATCGGAGTATACGGGTGGAGGTAAAAACAAAAACAAACGACAACCAAGCGTCTCAGTATTTTATACGGTTGTTTTTATTGCCTCGTCTGTGCTTGCGTTGGTAGTGAACCGTCTTTGTCTTAATTCCACTATTGTCGCCAAAGTAGAACAACGGTCTTTTAAAACCGTCGTAAACTCAGTCTACTGAAGAAGTGGCATCAAGAAATCCTCGTTTTATCATCGGCTAGTTCGCTTGATGAACCGTTTCACCTCTTGGAGGGGAGAGGATGGGTGGAGTTACTTGACCAAAAGAATGCACCGTCACATCTATCGCGCTTTTATGTAACCAATTAGCACTGCCGTTAAGAAGGAAGTGTAACTTTTGAGTCAACTAAACATGACTTCCCATGTTGTTTAATTTAGACCAATGTGTTCCATACCTACAGCCCAACGACTTGATTTCTTCTTGTCCACTAATACCAACGGAGTTTTGAATAAATAATAGAAAAAGACTAAACTCAAATGTGTGTTTCGAAAACTTGCGGCAGAAAAAAACAACAGGATATCATATTTATATTGGTATAATCATATGACTACATTCCAATTTTCATAGAAAGGGCCTTTTAGAAAATATAAACATAAATTTTTTATACAGGATTGATAAAATTGTATTATTTTAACAGTTTTATTTTATAGGTGTTGATAATAACTATTAAAGTGATATCTGCAGATAACATGGCTTGGCGTGGGAATATGTTAAGTTGATCTTGATTTTTTCTAGCTTCATAACTGCCATTCTGATAATCAGGGCTGTGGACTCTTCGGTATGCCAATACTTTGACTCTTTCAGAAATGGATAATGTATTATTAATTAATAATAAATTGACTGTATTAAAATGCTCCGATAAAGATGACTTCATAGGACGCTTATTTGGTATTGTGTGAATAAATTTGTGAGTCCAAATTACAAATATAGTTCATAAACAATGATTAAAAGTATAAAATTAAAATAATATATTCACCATATATTGCTATAATATTATAAGTCTTTATTTCAAAGATGGGGTCGGCACATTTTTATCGACTCCGATTCTACAGCCCTGCAAATAAGAACTACCATAGTGGGAGAATATTTTCCTGAAAGAAGTGGCGAAGCCGTGATATACTACAAATGCAACCATTCAGACAGTGGTGTATACAGGTTAAACCTAGGGTATTCATCAAGGAGTTTATCAGCTCTAAAAGCCTACATCAAATACAAATTTAACTTTAAGACCCCTTTCGATTTATTTACTGGGATACTTAATATACAGTTACTCTCGAAACATAGATCGCATAAAAGTGCGGTTCAATGTATTCTTAACGCGACAAGAAACAAATTGGGACCAGAGAATTTTTTTTTTAGCATAAATAATTATTTTTAAATTTTGATGTATGTTTTTAAATATGGTAAACTGATTTTACTGGTCTCAGTTACACTGTTTTCTTAATAATAGTACAGGTGACCACACTACGATAATACGCCTGGTTCAAGCTCTATTACCCACCTAAGCTACGCGTTATATCCGTGGAGTGAAATGCTAAAAAAAGTAGATATATATAATATTACGTATTGGATATTCTCGAAGAATAGAACTCTTAATTACATACATGGTTTCTAAATACATTATATTTAATTCTGCAAAAGTAGCTTATAGTAATTTTAAACATTAAAACCAATATAATTTACCAACTTCATCCTTGGTAAGGTTTTCATTTTTAAATTAATTGAACTTTTCATTATTTGTACAAACTAGCTTCAAAAAAAGAGTAAGGGGGTGTCCAAGCACCTTTTAGCCCATTTTTAACCCCCTACCCCTTGTAATCAAAAATAAGCTAACGCCCGATATCCCCCTTCCTAATTCCCACGTCTTGTTAACGTTATTTTTTTCAACATTTTATATTTGTTCACAGGAACAACCATTACTTTTCATGCAATTTATAAATGTATAGTAATTAATAACGTAAAGGTGTAAATTAATGGTGCAAAGTATTCACAATAAACACTTTTGTTAGACAAATTTAAGTTTATTGAATAAAATAGTTAAAATTATAGTTATAAAAATAGTATTAATTTTTAGTGTATGGATTATTTTCTAATTATAAAAAAATTCGAAGTCACTTTTAGTCTGATGACCAAGATCCTTGAATCCACGTATCGACTCATTTATTTATTAAGAGCCAATTTGGGATTGCTGGGTCATAGCGCCATTCTTGCCCGTCTCTCTCTGTCTTACGTAAGCACTGTCCCCTCGCCCCTTGCCAGCAAAAATAAGCAAAGCTAGAACCCCCATATCCTCCTAAGGTGCCTAGGTAAAACTTGAACGCCCCAGTAATGCCTAATTAATATGTTTAAACTAAGTATATAGGATCCATAGGTGAGTTCAAATGAACTACAAAATGGAGATTTTGAATGTGAGCAAAGGGATTAACAATTGGGATGTAAGGGTGGGTGTTTGTGGTGGTAAGTGGGGGTGAGAGCGTTGCCCATACCATGCACCCTGTCACTGACTAACCCCTTACAATCCGACTAATAGACAACTGAGGACAAGCGAGTTAATTTAAATGCACTATACAGCAATATTTCATTTCCGAATGATTCTATTTAAAAAATAATCGTAATCCACGTCTCGTTACTCGTCCGGAATATACAGATATTTACACTACTGGGATGTGGATGAATGAGTTAGTAGTGTAAGGAGTAGATGTGTTTATATTTTCGTTGAGGAGGATTAAAAACTGTTTAGGAAAAACAGGGATTATAACGCCAGCATTCTTATCACTGACAAACCAGAAGCGACCACTTAATCCACTTACCCATTGGTGCAGATAATGACGATTTTAAAATGAGGATTTTTTTAAAGTAATATGTTTATTTACTATGGCGCTTTAAAGTAGTTATTTATAAAACTATTTTGTATATAACTTTCTATCAATAAAATATACTAATGTACCAACATAATCATATTAATTAAAATTAGAGTTGCTTCTTTTCTTTTCACTTGTTAAACTTTACAAAACGAATATACCAAGATACCCGCTAATTTCTTAATTCGTTATTGTAGCCTCGATCTGTTTTTATAAATGAAAGGAAGGAAAACTTAAAGAATAATAATAACAAAATGTTTCAATGTATTTCGTAACAAGCTCTTTCAATGTTTAATAAATATCACAAACTACTATACTCAATATTTTTTTTTTTTTTACATTTCGAATATTCACATAAGTGTCAACTAGATAACTTGTAAAAAATATTAGTCCCAGAGGAAAATAAAAATATATTTCTAGTCCCGACATAATTGACTACGCCATAACTTAATTCACTACACTCGTTTGACTTTAAAGTCAAGACTAGTTGGCTTCGAATCCAGATAGTACCTAACATTATACTTTTTGTGTACGAGATTATTATACTACTATAATTCCTAGTACTATGGTTAATTGTTTATTTACGTATAGTTTCATATACCAGGTTAATTTGCAAGTCGTGTTCTGATAGAGAAATTTGTTTGAAATATCTATGTTAAGTTATTGAAATAAAAAACCATAAAAGGAAATCTGTGCAACATTAATTTTTAAAATGTATATGCACCGATAGAAATTAAATATCTACACATGCTTTTAGTGACTGATATTAACTTAAACTGAAGACAAATACAGTAAACAGATTCTAAAAAAATAACTAAGATAAATAAACAAACCCAATTTAATAGAGAATTAACTGCATTCACAAGGAAACCCAAAGTTCAGAAGACTAGCCTAGCTTAATTAAAGGACTTGTAATAGTCTCTAGTCTACAACTTGATTTAGAAAGGAAGGAATCTTTTTGACGGTTGTAAAAGTTACTAAAACAGTCAAATATGAATTCATCACCACTAATTATTTATCAGTACTAATTCTGCTCATGAACCAACTAAAATTTCCTTCACATTTTACATAATATTATGACTGTCACCATTGCTGTGTTGGGCTAGGTTAGGTTAGGTTAGGTTAGGCATGACTAATAGTGAAAGAGATAAGCAGATAAATAAGTAAAAAAACAATCAAAGCAGAATTAGTGCATCAAAATTGGGCTGAAATCTGACCTCTTACCTTCCCAACCACTCTGACCAAGGAAGCATTCACTATGCAGCCACTAAAACTATTTTCATATATTTATGAGTAAAGCTATGTCATCTGCAATTGACATATTTTATAGATAATATATCTATGACATGATACTAATTATAAGGTAAAGTTATATCAATGTCGGCAGAAAAATAACTTGTATTTTCTAAATGTTCCTCCTTACAAGATTCCTACTACACCCAATATCACTTTTGAGGTAACTACAGGTCTTATGGAGAAAAGGCTTATCTTCGCTCTCTCTCGGTTTACTGTTGCCAAATCTCCTATCTTTTGGTTATGTCGGAAGGTGGTGTTCTGGTGTAAGAAGGAGCTGTTGGCAACATTGATGAACCAACGTTGCGGAACTTGTATATTTTAGGGAAGATTGACCACATGAAAACAAGAGAATGGCAACGCTTGCTACCCAAAAGTAGCTATGGCAGTTCCATCAGAGATAATAATGAGTGTATAGAGTGGGTCAGTGTGGTTGAACCTTTCATGGCTCGAGGGGACTTCTGAATTATGAATCAAACATAGTGGGCTTCAAGCGAATTAAAAAGGTGATTATGGTGGG
Organism: Timema bartmani; assembly: GCA_902151455.1. Taxonomy (NCBI): domain Eukaryota; kingdom Metazoa; phylum Arthropoda; class Insecta; order Phasmatodea; family Timematidae; genus Timema; species Timema bartmani. The sequence goes on from CABFWB010000004.1 coordinate 863,436, forward strand.
AATAAAACACAAATTAGTACGAGTACAATATAAAGTCCAATTTTAATAAACAGGCTTGACAGCTTTAAAACCACTGGAAAAATCCTCAACTATCTTGGAACTTTTGGTCGTGACCCTGTTAAGATGACTTTATATATTTAGTAAGGAAGATTAGATCTATTTTTCTGACCAACTACTTATCTCTTATCACTTATGTGAAGTTCACCCCCCGCTGCTCCTCGCCACCCCATCCCTCCCACACAATTTTAGAAATTCGTGGTTTTATTATTGCAATCGCTTGCTTCGGATTGTTCCACAAAAAATTTAGTTGGTTCGGTTTTGGTATGTTTACAAATGATATGATTGGAGGAGGTGGGTAAATTTCAAAGTTAGCCCCTTCACTTTTAGAAATTGACATTTTTTTGGTTGCGATCATTTGTTCTCCGTTTTGGATGTGGGTCTCTCAAAACGGCACAAACGAAATGTTTGTGGAACAATCTGGAACAAAAAATTGCAATCATAAAAACATCACTTTTAAAAAATGGTGAGAACAACTTCACGGCCATTCTATTTTCACGTGAAACGTCGTTTGGAATAAGATAATTTCACCTTTTCTAGCTTATGGTTTTTTTTATTATTGAACTTAAAAATTAAGGTTTTAATCGCAATGGTGCATGTGGATATTATTTGCTTCTATTCCTGCCTGAACTATATTTTGAAATAACAAATTCCTTCTTAAATAACTCAGGATTTCTAGCCGTTTGAACGCTTCTCAACTCTTTAAGGTGATATTTAAGAGAAAATGAGTTAAATTTCCTGTTCTTGCAGGTTTTTTTGTGATAAAAAACAGTTGGGTATAAAAAAAACGTTATTCGGTAGCAATGATTAGTATTTTATACGGCCTTTGTGGTCTAGTGGTCATAGATCCAGAGGTCACGGGTTCGATTCCCTGTGCTTCCATATTTTCCTGTGAAGCAGTGAGTCTGGAACGGGGTCAACTCAGCCTCGTGAGGACATTTGAGCTACGTACTTTAATGAAAAAGTAGCGGCTTTGGTCTAGAAAACTGAGACTAACGATAGTAGGATTTGTTGTGCTGACTACATGACAGCCTTTATCCACATAAATTGGCACTATCTTCTCCAACAGTTGACGGCTTCTCGGTCGGTACAGCTCGATTGCTGGATTACGTCATGGAGTTTTTAAAGTAATATCAACAGATGTTGAATATGTCATGAGCATAGTGGCATTCGAACAGATAATTATTAAATGAAGAAAAATTCCTGGGCAATTCCCGTGATTCTCATGACACAGACATTCAACAACTGTTGAGGTCATCACATGGGGAAAATTAAACTCTTTGTTTTTACCTGAAAATAATTGATTTATTTTATTGAAACAATGTTTTTTGTGCAAAATTACTACCCTTGCCTCACGTTGCCTAAGCCATGTTATTAGCAAGATGGTATATTACAAGTTATTAAAGTGTATTATAGTCATAAAGACCTGCTTGGTTGTCCACGAGGTCTATCTGCCGTATTTTTTTATTGGTAATTTCTGGGCTGGATCCCAACTCGAAAAACCAGAGCTAGAGGGTTTTTTTCTTCTTCTGTATCCTAATTTTCAAGCTGATAGTTCAACTTGCAGTATTTTTTATAGCGCTTGAAAGCAGAGGGTATATCTGAAGATGGATCGCGTTTTATTCCTAAACTAAAAGAAATATGTTGAGATCAAACAAACCCGCATCTATGAGCGCACGAACCAACGCGTCAACCTCATTTGGTTCAGTTTGCCAACTGAGTGTACTGAATAATCTTTTTTTCTTCATAAATTATGCCTTACTCACCCCTATTACTTTAGTGTAAAGGTTCTGAGTTCCCGGGATGGGTAGTAGGACGCAGTACATTTTATATAAAGAAAAATCAGTTGGAATATTTCGAAATTTACTTTAATATATAGGTGCGAAGAGCCCTAACGGGTGGTAAATTAGAAGTTGTGCTAGTAATAATATATGTGTGTCACATCTTGTAACATTGAATCTTTAATGCATCTGGAAAAAAACTGGTAAAATAAGCCACCCTGGCCTTAATAGCTGTCTATTATCTTGTTTTGGACTTATTAAAAACGGTTCAGAAGTAAAATATGCTATTTGTTAAAAAAAAAAGTATTCTTATTGCATAGCTCCCATATCCCTCGATATTCCCATGCTTCCACACCGCGTCAACAACCGATTGGTTGTTGACTAATTCATAATCAAAAGACTTTCAAACGACCTTTCTTTCTGTTTTTTATAAACTTGCCTTCTATTAAATAAATATATTTCAAAATGTTCTCGACCCGCATTGATAGTCACATGGTCGTAGAGCAATTATCTCGGTCGGGTGAACTGGGGGTGGTTTTTCCCGAATGGTTTTCCACTCTCCATCCATGCAAATGCGGGTTCACTTCCTCTAAATTTAAACTCCCCAATTCCTAATCCATTAGCGTAATTGGTACTTAAGCGTATAAACCGAACGGGTTGTAAGATGCGGTGCTAAATAATAATAGTAATAATATAGAGCAATTGTTTTCAAAATGGGGCCCATGGTGGGTTTCCAGGTAGTCCGTAGTCGCGACCACAGAGAAAAAAATTAATATTATGTGAAAGAGCTAAAGAATACAATATTGACAAGCTAAGATTGCTAAGTCAAAAATAATTTTTACTACAAGTAGTATTACATGTAACATGTGTACAAGAAATAATATCTAATATAAAAAAATTAAATTATTTTGTTTTAGCACCGCGTCTTACTACCCGTTCGGGTGATACGCCTATGTGCTAATTACACTAATAGACTAGGAATTAGAAATACTTAATTTAGAGAAAATGCACCCATCTTTGCGTGGAGGGAGGATAGAAAACCGTTTAGGAAAACCACCCTCAATGCACCCGACCGAAATCGAACCCTGATATCCCCGTCTTTGGCAGTCTAGTCCAACACGAGAGTAGCGCGTTAGACCACGTGGTAAATGCTCTTATTTACTGATAATCGGGTCCGGCCACAGGCCGGAAACAGTTCATGGTGATCATGATGATCATGATTTACTGATTGATGAACACATAGAAAAAAATAATTTCTATCTTCGACAAGGGGAAAGTTTGGTAGTAATGGGTGGTCCAAATGTGCACCAAACGCTTACTAAATGATTCACTATGATGGTAAAATGTTTGTGAAACAATGATTTAAGGGAGATTGAATTTTCGGTGACGGTGAAGACATCGTGCTTATGGTGGTTTTTATTAAATGATTTTCTACTCTCCCTCCACAAAAATGAAGGTACCTCACATCTATAGATTCTACCTTTTCTATCCCTACTCCTTTAGTGTAAATACGTTGACAGTCCGAAAAGGTAGCAAAACGCGGTGCACATAAAACCTTTTCCTCCCTGAAAATGCACTGAATTATATAGCAACCATTAAAAACCACTTCAAATAGTCTCAAGAGAAATCTTATTTTAAAAAATAAAATAATAAAATTTGGGAGCACCATTCTAAATAGCTTCTAGGATCAGAAACCTTTCAAAAATTGTCTGGGACAGTTCCACCGGAACTCCATCTGACCCGTTTTTGTGTGTGTGTGTGTTTTTTTTGTTAATTGTAACATTCCCTACATAAAAACGGTTCAACTACCCCTTCACTTGCCTGACTTCTTTTTTTAACAACCGCTTCTTAGTATCCGTTCTTATTATACACATACATTAATTATGTTAATCGAGTGAGAATAAGGATGACAGAAATCTAGAGAAAAGATACCAATATTTGCGTGGAAGGAGGGTGGGAAACAATTTAGAAAATAAAAGCACCCTTAGTATTCTGGACCGGGTCTCGAACCCCAATATCCCCGTCACTGACAATCGAGTTCAACACGAAAGAGATGTGTCAGATCACGCGAAACCACCGAATCAGTTTCGCCATGGTTCTGACGGTAAGGCAAAGGAGGGTTATAAAATATCCTGGAAGATCCACGTAATGCAACTTGTTGTATGAACCCTCGCCCTCTCTCCGTTTATTGACCACCATTTTAGAGGTTGGTTTGTCGTGTTCCGCGTCTCCAGGGACCAGAAGCTCTGGACTGTCCTCTCAACGGCCGTTAAGAGTCCCGGCGGATTGATGGGGTCGGCCCACGCGGCATTACATCACGCTCCGTTCGGACCGTCGTATCCGGGATACCGGACGTCGAGACTCGTTCGTTCGTATCATGGAAATGGATGATGGGATGGAAGGGGCTAGGATTGGGGGTGTAGACGAATGCCTGCAAATATTGGAGCTCAGTTATGTGCTCTTTGCTAATAGGGTTAAATATTAAGGGGCATTCATGGAAACGTTGAATTAAGCTTTCAGAGTCTACTGTAGTTTTAAAAATCAAATACATCCATTACGTGGAGGGTTGTAAAATTGAATCATCTTGTGACACTAAATAAAATCATAATTTTTGAAAGGTGCATTATTAATGAGATGCTTTTATTATTGCTTTTTTTTGTATTTTTTTTTAGCATGTGGGCCAAGAGGAGTATTAAACCTAGCTTAAGCCTAATTTACCAAACCCTGGTGACCTTTGAGATAATTCCCCTTAAGAGAAAAATACCCAAAGTATCAGTTGGGAATCGAATCCGGGAATCCTAGGATCGTAGCCAGATGCACTGACCATTACAACGCGAGGTTGGTTACTGAGATGGTATCACGAAAATCAGTACACAATTTTTATTTTTTTCCAACATGTATTATTACTCTTCTGGAATATACGCATTTTAATTAGGGTAATACATGCTTCGGTGGCGACATGGTCTAAGAAGCTACTCTTGTGATAGATTAGACTGCTGAAGATGGGAAGATCTGGTCTCGATCCCTGTTGGGTGTACTGAGAATTATTTTCCGAAATGGTTTTCCACTCTTTCTCTACTCAAATTTGGTTACCCTTCCCCACATTAGTGTGATTAGTATATAGACTTATAGCCCGAATGGTAAATAAAATATGGTGCCAAAAAAAGATGATGATAAAGGAGATGAGGAGAAGGCAATTTAAAATAAATACACCCATGTTTGCTTAGAAAAAGAGTGGGAAAACACAGAAGAAAAACTATCCCAAGTAGGCTTGGCTGGGATTTGAATCCCAAGCTCCCCGTCATCTGTAAACCAGACTAAATGAGTATGGCATTTAGTTCACATACCCGTTAATGTGTATTGCAGTGCTATTAAATATATTAAATACTAAAAATACAACAGACATCAACGGCTTCATTTATGGTAGTGTAATAATGTCTCATTGGCATTTGTAGGACAATGATTGCGAATTAGAATAATCTTTTAGTGAACCTCGAAATCTGGGAGGTGCATTTAAATTAAAGACTCTATAATAGAGCAAATACTTACCCCAACGAAATTGGGAAACTTTTCTTCAATTTAAGACTTCATTATAAACAACATTTTTTGCCTATATACATTTTGTTTTTTGTGTTAGAGGTTACCTGTATGAAAAATTGCTTAATGGGTACCTGCTTGCAAAATTTCAGCTTCCTGAGTCTACTGGTATTTGAGAGTTTATCGACTTTATTTTTTTGAAAAAAAACATTTTGGGGCTATCCATGTGAATTTTTTACCCCCACATACTTCTACATCCTTTTGATTTAAAAGCTACCTGCGTGAAAAATTTCAGATTCTTAGATCTATTGGGCTTCGAAAGTATTTTGACTTTGTTTTTCTGAAAAATCTCCACTCATTTTGGTGTTCCGCTTGGGAATTTTCTTTCACCAAATATTCCTGCACACTTTAGGTCAAGGGGCTACCTGTACGCACAATTTCAGCTTTTTAGGTATTCTGAGCTTTGAGAATCTTTCGACTCTGGTTTTTGGGAAACACCCCTATTTTAAGGGCCACTATTGGAATTTTCTGTCACCAAGTATTCTTAAACCCTTATGGTTTAGGGAATACCTGCCTAAAAAAAACCCAGCTAACTCTTCTGAGCTTCGAGAAATTTTTTACTTTGGTTTCTTCAAAGCACACTATTTTGAAGACCTCAAAGGAAATTTTCGGTCACCAAGTATTTTTTAATCCTTTTAGGTTAGAGGCTACCTAGCAGAAAATTTAAGCTTCCTATGTCTTTTGGGCTTCTAGAGTATTGCTACTTTGTTTTTGTGAAATATTTCCTCACCAAATATTACTCTACACTTTATTATTTAGTGGCTATTGTTTAGTCACCAAGCACTCCTGCACTCTTATGGGCTAGGCGCTACCTGCTTGCTAAATTGCAGCTTCCTAGAAAACATCCCATTTTGTGGGCCCCAATACATATTTTTAGTTACCAGATATTTATTCATCCTTTTGGAATAGGGACTACCTGTCCGTATAATTTCAGCTTCCTGGGTCTTCTAGGCTTCAATTTTTTTCGACTGTTTTTTTAACCCCCTCCTCCTGCACTCCCACCACAGTTTGGGGACCTTCATCGAAATATATATAATATTGTAGGTAAGCTATCTTACTAATGGCTAACTTTTATTGGTCGTCACGCATACATTAGCGTAATTAGTACATACGCGTATAACCAGAATGGGTAGTAAGATGAGGTGATTAAAGGAAAGTGAAAACTATTATTGCTACACTATTTTATTACTTAGGAAGGTATCAAGCTCCCCCATTATTTATCTTCTTCCATTTTTAGTAGTGGGAAGTAATTTGTACGGATGTTGGGATGACTATCGGCAAATATTGGCTCACCTCCGCGATACAACAAACAATATCCCACGTCACACTAGGCTGAAACTGCCCACCGCCATCTTCTTTACAGCTGTACATTTGCTTCAACAAATTTTGACTGAAGTTTTATTATTATTATTATTATTATTATTATTATTATTAATAATAATAATAATATTATTACCGCGTCTTACTGCCTATTCAGGTTATACGCGTGGTAAAAGCTGTATTTTAAGTACGTTTTAAACATAAAGGAACCTCCATGTTGGACACGTGGACAAAGTAGTCTGCCTCGTCGAGTCAGATTTGCTGGAGGTCCGGGGTTTGAATCTCTTTCGAGTGTGCTAAAGTGTTTTATCCTATATATCCTATATATCTCTCACCATGTAAATGTATTTACATTTCCTCGAAATTACCCTTATCCCCCTTCTAACCAACTATTTAATATATGTGAATAGTCCATATCGATAGTAAAGTAAGCAAAAAATTAAAGCCTAAATTTAAGGTGTAAGTGTGAGACAGATAGATGAGAGGAGGATAGATTATAGGAGGGTAGTTAGTTGAGAGGAGGGTAGTTAGATGAGAGGAGGATAGATTATAGGAGGGTAGTTAGTTGAGAGGAGGGTAGTTAGATGAGAGGAGGGTAATTAGTTACGATGAGGGTAGTTAGATAAGATGAGGGTAGTTAGATGAGTGGAGGGTAGTTAGATGAGAGGAGGGTAGTTAGATGAAGAGGGTAATTAGTTAAGATGAGGGTAGTTAGATGAAAAGAGGGTAGTTAGATGAGAGGAGGGTAGTTAGATGAGAGGAGGGTAATTAGTTACGATGAGGGTAGTTAGATAAGATGAGGGTAGTTAGATAAGATGAGGGTAGTTAGATGAGTGGAGGGTAGTTAGATGAGAGGAGGGTAGTTAGATGAAGAGGGTAATTAGTTAAGATGAGGGTAGTTAGATGAGAGGAGGGTAGTTAGATGAAGAGGGTAATTAGTTAAGATGAGGGTAAAAGGAGGGTAATTAGATAAGACCGGGAGTTAGATAATGGGAGGGTAGTTAGATCAATGGAGGGTAGTCAGATAAGAGGAGGGTAGTAGAATAAGAGGAAGGTTGTAGGATAAGTGTAAGGTAATTATATCGATAACAGTTGTTCTAACAAGGAGGGGATGGGGAAAACTACTCCATAATTCACCCGGCTTAGATTCAAACCTGGACCATCACATCAGTCTACCCCCACCGTACTACCCACATTTGATTAAATGAGTAATGCAAGGATAATTTGGGTATAGCTTAGAGGAAATGTAATCACAATTGAAAGGTGGGAGGGCCTAATAAACATTAAGAAAGAAAATCCTCAGTACACTTATCGAATATTCTAGCCCCAAACTTTTCGACAGCGGCAAAACAGACTATACGTTATTGACATTTAATTTTCTTGCCTACCGATTCATGAAACAGGTTTTATGGAATGATTTTATTTTATTTGTCACCACGCCTCACTACCAGTGCACTCTATACACATATGAATTAATTTGATTTATTTAAGGTATTTAGCGTGCACTTTCTCAATCAACTGACTATATCAGCCCACGAGAATTTCTATGAGCGAGATCAAAAGGGCCTATCAATTTTGCCAGGGAAGGTATTTTCACGTTCCTTCCAGGGCTATTTTACATGCCAAAATCGACATGGAACCAACGGCTTTACTTCCCCTCCGAAGGAAGTTGTGCTACGGATTTTTCATCGCTCAAGAAAAATCCGTCAACCCCGAATTATTTTGAACCCATAAAAATTGAGTCTTGAGGCAAGCACTTTACCCCCAAGACCTCCGATGTTGACCACATATCACATATAATTTAATCATGCTAATGTGTGAGGGATGAGGAAGGTTTAACTTATAGGAAGTGTACCTGCGTTTGAATGGGGTAGAGTAAGTCTATTTAGTTAAAAACAACCTCAGTACACCCAACTTGAATTTGAACTCAATCTTTTTCGTCATCTGCAAATCAGTCTAGTGTGAGGGTGATGCCTTAGTCCAGTGTTTCTCGAGGTTTTGGTAGTGGAAGGCCACCAAATAGAAGCTATGCGTACTGGAAAAACACTTAGGTCCTGCTTAGGCCCTGCTTAGGCCCTGAGAGTATGGTTTAGCGGGAAAGGAGTGAAGCATGGAAAGCTATTCGCGAAACACATTATTTATAGGCTATTCCATTTTACCGCTGTAAATTAAAGACATAAATTCATTTATTAAAAGAAATATTGAGAATAAATATATATGTTAGTTATCTTGAATTAGTAAATAAAAGTTATTTTGATTATTTTTTAACATTCTAGACTTAATATTTGTTTATAAATGATTTGTGGACTCAAGGTTTGTATACACTTCCTTTCCTATGTGACATGACTTGTGTTTACGGAGGTAATAACTAATGCATAGTATGTATATTTCATATTTAATTTTCTACATTTCGAATTTTTTATTACTGTAGGATCAACATTCTTTAACTCATTTTTATTATTAAACTTCCTACTATCGATTCAGGTCATGTACTAATTACGCAAGTGAGCTAGAGATGAGTAAGGGAGCATTTTAAAGGAAGTGTATCAGCATTTGCGTGGAGAGAGAGAGAGTGGAAAACCATTTAGGAACAACACCCTCAATACACCCGACCGGAATTTAAACTCCGAACTTCCTGTCATCGGCAGTCTAGTCCCAACAGGTGAGGACGCCTTGGACCAAGCAGCCACAGAAACAATAATAACTTAAATATGAATGTAACGTGTTTGTTTTAATAAGATTTTAAAACTGTTTATTCTGGCAAATTTACATTAGTCTCTCCTATGAAGAGTTGGTTAGATTAATAATTTTTAGAGTTAGGGCCAGTTTCATAGTCAGATTTAGTACGCCTTAAGTGTGAGTCGATACTAAATACAGGACGACACCTACCTAGACCAAAATGGAATGGGCCAGTTTCGCATATAAAACTGGCCCATTCCATTCAATTTCAGGTAGGTGACGTCTTGTATTTAGTATAGCGCCGCACTTGAGGCGTACTAAATCTGACTATGAAACTGGCCCTTAGTCTTGTTGATTGATGGGTTTTCAATATTTCAGATAATTTAGCTCTAAAGAGCAAAAAAAAAAACTGCATCTTAAGGCGGAAGTGTAGGGGATGCAAGAAAACTTAAGTGTTTTTGCAGTTTCTATAACAAAACTTTTTTAAACAATTAATTAAACAATTAATTTTCTTCACATGGTTATATCAACAGTTGTTAAATATATGTCATGAACATATAATAATTATATGATAAATTTTTTACGCGAAGAGAAAAAGCCGTCACTGAATTCCAGGACATCCTCGACAAAAATATTCAACAACTGTTGATATCACCGTATGAATAAAATTAAACTCTGTTTCTACTGGAGAAATGTTTGATTATTTTGTTATTCTGTTTTTATAAAATTAACATGATATTTAATTCAAGAAAGTAATGACATACTACATCACGCAATGCCTTAATATTTTATTACGGAGTGTATTTTAAATATATTTATATAGCCATAAGATAAAATATTAAAAATACCTGCATCGGTGGGCATACGATCCAAACGTTTGGTTTTCCGGTGTTGAGGAGGTCAGGGTTTAATTCCCGGCCAGGTGTACTAAGAGTAATTTTATCCTATATTTTTTATAAGTACCTCGCCATGCAAATTAGGGTACATTTCTTCTCTAGTATATACGCCTCATTCATATCCGATATATATTTTAGATACATACATATATATATATTTATGTATATTTTATACGGTATATTTTATATAGATTTATATATAATACGGGGATCTTGGTTGAGCAGTAAGACGCAGTGCAAATGTTAGTGTTACATTTATTATGATAAAATTTATAACCACCTTGTGTACGTATATGGTAGCTAGCTTATGTCTTATCGTGCCTTCTCAGTTGATAATGTTCATAACGTCTCACGACTTATCTTCTGAAGCGTGAAATTGCCCTCATATACACAGACAAACACCGAGAAAGCCGTTTCATTCATTGTAGTCCTCGACTTGTCAGTGGAATACAATATACATCCGGGTGCGTTGTTAAACTCCTCCTGAGACGTTGAGTGAATTATTGATTTCCCCACACCACTGACATAAGACTACACCACAATACTCCATTTACGGTAGGAGTGTAGGTAAGTGACAGCTAGTGAAAGTTACCAGTACTACTCTCATGTATCCATTCGCCAAATCATATGTTCTAAAAGACCTAGGCCCTATGTTGGTTTGTTGTCACTTTTGGCAGTCAAAGTTTTTACAACAAACATTTTGTTTTAAATTATTTTTCAAACTGTTTTTAAATCTTCTGCTAGCTGTCAGCTACCAACACTCTAGGTAAAGTTGATCTCGGTGATCTTGGGGTAAAGTAATTGCCACAATATCCGAAGTTCATGGGCTCACACCCAGCCGGGATCAACAGATTTTCCTTGAGTGATGGAAATCCGNCAGGACCCAATGTTAGTGGGTTCAAATCCAGCTAAGGGTCGACGATTATTTTTGAACGATAAAAAATCCTTAGCACAACTTCCTTCTGATGGGAAATAAAGCCGTCGTTCCCATGTCAATTTTGGCATGCAAAATAACCCTGAAAGGCGTGTGAAAATATCTTTACCGCCAAAATTTGTAGGCCCTTTCGCTCTTGCTCATAGAAATTCTCTTGCGCTGATATAATTAGTCGATTCAAAAAGTGCACTTTAAATACCTCCAATGAATAAATGAAATAAAAAACTTTAGGTAATGTCCACATTAACCCGTATCAGGTGGGCTTACGGGCAAAAGATACATCTCTGTCATGTTTGTTTCACAGCTGACGGGGAAATACAGGTTCGATTCATGGCCTGGAAAACTTAAGTGTTTTTAAATTCTTCCCCAATCTTCTCTTAACGCAAATTCGGAGTATATTTTCTATAAATTCTACTTTCCCATTTTTTACATCCATAGGTGAACAGCCAAGAAGGATAGTAAAAGGTGAAGCGCATAAAACATATGCATTTGGAATTTAGCTATGCACTGCAGGATTTTGGTATAGTTGAACTTTTAGAAAATGAACATTTAGCCTTGATAACAATTATATTATTAGTGTTATTTTATAGGTAGGTCTTTTGATATTAGTACACGAAAGTTACAGCTACACATAATATAAATCTACCCGTTTTGATAGCCGCTTTATCTAAGGCGTTACTCTCGCAATAGACCAAACTAGCAATGACAGGGAAGATCAGGGTTTGAATCTCAGTCGGGTGTAACGAGTATGGTTTTCTCTAAATGTTTTTCCACTCTCGATCCACGTAAATGCATGTACTTTTTCTCTAAACACAATCTTCCTCATCCCTATTACATTAGCTTAATTAGTACATATGTGTGTAGCCCGAACGGGTGGTAAGACATGGTGCCAAAAAAAACTAGACTGTTTTATTAGCTCATGTCGATATATTACTGTTCAAATATAAGCATACCAGCTTTTATTTCTTCACTGTACTGTTATTTATGTTATCAGCCATTAAACGAGTATATATTACTAAATGAATTTTGTCGAATAACTACCAAAATTAATTAAATCACTTTAGAGATCACAAATACACGGACAACCATTACAAGTCTGTTAGACGCAACTGAAAAAATACAACTCACGCATGCGCAACAACACAATAGGCCAGAGACAGGACAACAACTACATATGTCTCATCATAGTTAAGAACTAAATAATGTCAACAGCTCATTTAGCTGTCAAAAAGTTCCTGCCTTTCAAAATACGATTGTGATTATGTATTATCGTAATAATTTTATTACAGTTAATTGCTTCTTACCTACATTTATGTTGACGTGAATTAAGGTGGGGTTGTAGGGAACGTAAACAAAGGTAAGTGTATTTGCAGTTTTTATATTTAAAAAAATTTTGGACCAAATAAATCAATTATTGCTTCAGTAGAAACATAGATTTAAATTTTCTTCAAATGGTGACCTTAACAATTGTTGAATATCTGTAAGGTGTCCTGAAATTTATTGACAAATTTTTCTCTTCACTTAAAAAGAGTTTCTTATCAAATGCCGCTATGCTCATGACAGATTTTCGACAACTATTGGAGTCAGCAATTCGAGAATATTAATCTATATGTTTTTAATAGAGCAATATTTTATTTATTTTGGCCAAAGAAATGTTTTGCTACAAAAAAAATTGCAAAAAACACCTTTTCTCGCGTCCCTTAAATGGTTTGTCGGTGATGGAGGAGGGGGAGAAGGGAATTTAAGCTAGCCTTAAAAAAACTTTAAATTAGCAGCCAGGACTTGAACCAAATAAATCACTCAAAAGATTTTGAAAAACGTTCAAATATATAAAGCCACTAAGGCATTGTTCCTAGTAAATTTAATATTTTGATTTTTAATGGCATTTATGATTACTTTTTGGTTTGGAAATGGATACCAGAATTTGTGTCACAACCAAGAGTAAATGTGTTGAAGGTATTTATATTTTTGTTTACTTCGCGAAACGGTATTTTTATTTAGTACGAGATAATTTTTCTCTCTCTTTTAGTAGTCTGTGTAAATAAGCTCATTATGTAATTGAGTTGCGTCCCACCCTTAAAATTTAAATTCCAAACAAATAAAAAGAAGACCTTAGAGTTGAATAAAGGATGTGTTTCGTAAATAAATATGAAACAATAAATCAGATAAATCTTGCGATAAAAGATATATTACCTGGATTTTTTGATTAGTTTGAGTGAGTGTAAAGGGTGTTTTCAGCGACATAAACAAAAACGAAGCAGTTGTGAATGGAGCTTGAGGGATTTATAGGATCACATAATGTGAATTAATTCAAACATGTTTATTGCCCCAAAGGTTTTTTTTATCAACGTGAACTTTTATAAATCTTTGCAATAAAGGTTTATTTTACAAGTTCTTCTATTTAATTAGTGTAAAATTCTAATGAATAATTTGTATTGATTTAAGTTTTGTAAATTTAGTAAAATATTTAATACGGTTCTTAAATACTAGATTACTAATCCAAGACATAATTTAGGAAGTAACTTAACCTTAAGCAGCATAATTTATAAACTACTCAAAAGCTAATAGAACAAACAACTTTATATCATAAATAAATGTTTCCGACTCTTAGTCAATATTGCCTCTGTATACCAAACTAAAGGTTCCGGTTTCGATTCGAGCCATGGCCGAAAAAAACACTGTCATAAGTTTAACTGGGTCTCCCCGTTTCATAGTGATACATTGACGGTAAGGGGAATTTTTGTTGTGTTTGTTCTATAGTTAAGTTAGTTTTGAAGATTTTGTGCCTATATATAGTCATTCAATTCAGAATAGGCACGTTAAATAGCACAAAATTTAAATAAGCTATACCTGCTTTGGTGACTGCATGGTCCAAGGTGTCACTTTCACAATAGACTAGAATTCTTATAGAAGGGAGATCGGGGTTGGAATCCAGTCTGGGTTTACTGAAGGTGGTTTATTCTAAATGGTTTTTCCCTCTCACTACACCCAAATGCGGGTACATTTCCTCTAAATCCGATCTTTCTCGTTCTTAAAACCATAAGCGTAATTAGTACATAAGCGTATAAACCGAAGGAGTAGTAAGACACAGAGCTAGCAAATTTTTACTTTCCTTCCAACCCTTGGAAAGAAAGTATTGTGATTGTAAAAAAATTTGAACTCGATATTTTGATAAATGAATATGTTTCATGACCCACTGAAGCCAAAAAGTGGTTTTCATGATGCCATCTGTCTGTCTGTCTGTTTGTATCTTGGTCTAGAGCCTAAACTAATTTATATATTGGGCTATAACTTAGTATCTGGGGTTTTCATAAGGTCCTCCAGAGGAGTTTTTGGAATTATATGTCTAACCCTAAATTTAAGTGTAATTTACTGAAGGGCAAAAAGAGAAAAAATTGATTTTCTCAAAATTCGCTCCAAATATATATATTAATTCAGGTATTTGAAAATTAATTGGATTCTTATGCTCTTTGATAGACAAAGATATATTTCTTTTATCTAATTGAAAGTAAAGTGTTCCTAGTTTTTAATGCCATAGAGTAAGTAACAGTATATATTATTTCATTTATGATCTTTGATGCAGGGTTTCTACAAAAATGTATAGACCTATTATTTCATTTCATAAATCTTAGGAGTTTTTATTAAATGCTTATTTTAATATAAAAGCGTTATAAAGTATGTGCGGTACGCCGTGCCATCTATTTAAGGAAAAACATGGCCATGTTAAACCAAGCTACAATACGAATGTAAATTAAACGTAAAGCTCGTATAATCTGGTTTTCCTTCCCGGAGAGAAGACTGGCTCTTAATCCAATCTGGATTTGCTGAGTGTGGTTTGTCTAAAGTGGTTTTCCACTTTCCAGCAAACTTGGGTGTATTCTCAATATATTCAACCTTAATCATCCATATCCCATTCGTGTAATTAAATGAGTATAGCGTTGATGGGTAATAACTAATACGTGGGGAAATACGTAATATTTGTTAACTCGAGTTCTGTTATTGCCTATAAAATACTTAAAATATTCACCAAAAAAGAGTCATGCTGAATAAACTGTATTTTAACGGATTAAAGTTATCCTAAAAATAATTGAAAACCACATTTATATAAAACATTCCATAAAATGGAATTAATAGATCTAACTTCCCGGATCAATTTAAGGCGTAGGACTAAATTTACCACCTGTATAGTAGAACTGAGTAAAGTAATAACTATAAAATAATAGTTTCGGCACGTTAACTTGATTTTTAACTATTATTTAGCACCACGTCTTACCACTCATTAAGGCTGTATGCTTATGTAGCCCTACTGATTACGTGAATGATTTAAGGGATAGGATGTGTACCCGCATTTACGTAGAGAGCGTTTGGAAATCCATGTTGGAAGAACCACCCTCAGTACACCCGATAGAGATTTGAACCCCAATCTCCCCGTCATTTTAAGCCTAGTCTACTACGAGAGTAGCGCCTTAGACCATGCAACCACAGAACTGGGTGATTATTTAAATGTATTTTATAATATTTTCTGTTTGTTTATTAAAATGAAGTAGCGTTTTCTTTTCTTTTCAGAACACCACGTAGTAGATTGAAAATCTACGAAGCTACTTTTCGTTTCAAGTCCGGTAAATTTTTAAAAGTTTAACATTTTATTTTTATTTATAAACTTACTATGCATCTTTAACACATCTGTTAAAAAAAAACTTGCACTCGCATGTAAATAAACATTAACTAAACAATCTTAATGTCGACAGTTTTATTGTAATTATTTATAATAATAACAATAATAAAGGTAATAAAAGTAGTAATAATTTCAAAACACATTTCAGCAATAAAACAAATGTTTATGCATGTTATGTTGAAATAGTAAATATAAAATGCAAATATAATGTATTTTAACTATCTCTAGCTTCATATTTATATTAATTATCTATATTTTTTCATGGATTATATAATTTATAGTATTTGTTTTATTGTTATATTCTTATTCATTGCATTTCATTTTATACAAGCTACGTTTTATTATACTTTTTTAATACCCGCTACATTTTGTTAAGTTTATTTATAATTAACTAAATATGACGGTGACCTGGTGGTCTAGGGGTAAGGTGTCAGACTTCTGTGCTAAGGGTCCGGGGTTCAATCCTCGGTCCCAGCACAGATTTATCTGATTTCCAAACCCTTCCTTCACCTCTGACAAGATGTGTATCAATCACAACTTGTGAATGTGAGGAATGCCAGGTCTCCACCGTGGTTCGGATTCCACGTAAAACTGTAGGTCCTCCATTTCATCTCGTAATCACCCTACCATTGCACATTAGCGTAAGTGCGTATAACCCGAACGAGTAGTAATAATAATAATAACTAAATAGTAAAAGTAGTAATAATAATAATAACTAAATAGGTTAATAAATAATCTTAGTTTTATTTAATATACTTTCGTTTTTATTAAATATGAGTTACTTTATGTTAGATTTATTTATAGTTTAGTTAATATATTTTAATAAATACAAGTTAGCTTTTATTTTCATAATGTACACATTACCTATGGATAAATTACTAAATTATGCTTATTATATAAATTAAATCATGAACACTTTGAAACTAAATACCTCCAACGACTACGTGTAACTACTAAATAAATTTTAATCCCGGTTAGCTACTTTGTTTGAGGGCCTGAGCGGGTAAAACAGGAGTGGTTCGTAGTTTACTAATCAATATCCAGGCACTAGGTCTGGGCTTGTAGCGTTGCGTACCGTCCCAAGTTAAGTTAGCTTGTAAGTTATGCATTTATATATACTGAGCCTCTATAAATTGAACCTTAAATACCCAAAATAATAAAATATTGTTAATCGTGTTCCAATGAAAATTAATGGATTTTAAAAAAAATATCAAACGATACGATCAAATGTTCTTATGTACGATGTAATACTATTAGTACTAAGATGTTTTTGAATGTCCTTACCCACCTCGGTGGCGTAGTTGGCTAACGCGCTAGTCGTGTTGAGCCCGACTGCCGAGGACGGGGAGATCGAGGTTCGAATCTCGGTCGGGAGAACTGAGAGTGGCATTTCCTAAGTGGTTTTCCACTCTCCCTCCACGCAAATGCGGGTTCACTTACTCTATTCAACCTTCCCAATTCCTAATCCATTATCGTAATTAGTACTCCGAACGGGTAGTAAGACGTGGTGCTAAGTAATGTAATGTAATGTAAATGAATGTCCTTGGGTTTTTATTTTTTACAATTTAAAACAATAAATCACAAACCGTATATATTTTTTCCTTTAAAAAATCGTAGGCCATAACCCTCCATTGAAAAAGCCGATGTTAGTGTGTGTATATATATATATATATATATACACACTAACATGTTCATATATATATATATGACTAAAAAGCTTTTTTTATGTAGATTCTTAAATTTCCACGTGCCACCATCCGTCCATAATATCTGCATATTTGCACTAATGATTTAGGGATGATACAATTTTTTGGAAGTGTCCCGTATTTGCAGGGAAGTAGAGTGGAAAACCAATCAGGAAAAACTCTGTAGTTCATCTTCACGGGATTTGAAGTAGAACCTCCCCTACACCGGCAAACCATAAAATACTATTATGACGCTTTTATTTGGGTGCCCTTTGGTTCACTTTTTATTTTATTTTACTAAAACTTATGATGGTTGTTAATATTCCAATGGTTCTGATGTGTAGGAAACTTTATTTTAATAACTAGAGTTATTCAATTTAAAGCAACTAAGAGAAAAAAAAACTTGAATGATTTCTCTCAAAGCTGTTTAATGTTAGGTAATATAAGATTCTTAAATGCTTACCCTTCCACGCACTTGATCTATCAATCTAAATTCATCTGTACCAAATTCGTTTGATCTCTTTGAAATGATGTCTCTATAATTGGAATGAAACGTTAACAGCTTGGATATATATTTTAGTAGAAATATCATTTATATAATATAAGAATTTCTTAGAAATCAAATAAAGTTGGCAGCCTTTTACCATTCATAGATATTAACTAATGAAACTAATTAAAAATCTATTAATATTTATATCAGAGCTATTTATTATTTATTTACTCTTAATTTCAATTTCATTGTACTGACATACATGTTTCACGCAAAACACAAATTTAAAAAAAGTTTGTTTTAAAATATTCCTTTGGTGATTTAATTTAGTTACACAACTATATAAAAACATTATAACATATGAGTGGAATTTTTCTCTTTCGTGTACTTTATTACATTTATAATATTATATGCATTCAAATTAACAAACATAATCGCTTTAAGATTGGAGTGTAGAGAACACGAGTTAAAGGCAGTAATTTTAAAGTTTTTGAGTCAAAACCTTTTTTGGTCTAAAGTAAATCAAATATATATGTAATAAAAACAAAGAGTTTAACTTTCTTCCCATGATGATATCAACAGTTATTGAATATCTTTTAAAAGTGTCCTGGAATTTATTGACAACTTTTTCTCTTTATTTAAAAGTTTTTCATCCAATGCCACTACTATGCTCATGACATATATTCAACAACTGTTTATATCCCCATGTGAAGAAAATTAAACTCTATGTTTCTACTGGAGCAAGATTTTATTTATTTTGGCCAAAATATGTCCTACTATATAAACTGCCCATACACTGAACTTTTCTCGCGTCCCCTACACTCCTACCTTAAGTTATAATGGAAAGGAGCGCGAGTTTATATCCGTATTTTCACCGTTTTTATGACAAGATATTTTTTGTTAGTAGAAATAAAAATACTTTTTCAGTATACCCGTTTAATTTAATTTATTACACATAGTATTCTCAGCAGTCCTTGGTATCTGAACAGTACTTTTCCTATTGATTAAAAAGGTATTTACTCATACACCATTATCCTTATGAAAGCATGAGAATATACTCAAGAAAATCAATGTATCTACTAAAGCAATTTTATATTCAATTTGACTAACAAATAAATTTTTGTTATAAGAACTTCAAACAATATTGAATCTCGTTTCACGTTACTTCCACCCCATCTTAAATGTAATTATGAACTGAAAAACAAAAATAATAGAACTTGTAAAGTCTTGTAACCAACTCGTCGACAATTTTACACGTATAAAAGGCTCAAAATATAAAGCTACTTATTTTGCTATCATTTATCCCCCGGTTAAAAAGACCCAAACTTCAGAACGCTGCAAGGGCGTTAAAAGATTAGTCAATTTGGAATGAAAGGAACTGGAACATTTCTCTGCTATAAACTCAACATGTGTCAGAAGCATGTATTTTGGTGCTCCAGCTCTTTAACAAATATTATTCTTGTAACAATAAGCTTCCAGCCTTTGTAGAATTGACGCGCTTTCACTTCTTCGAGAAAATATATCTTATCGAGATTATATTTCAAAGATAATAAGACTCTAAAATTATGTACTAGTAAATTTTTAATGTAAAAAATTGACATAAAAACCGTGATGAGTGCGTTTACAATTTATGAAAAAAATCTCGACTAGAAATAAGATATTTTAATAATTAAAATATTGAATGTTATATTAAATAAATTGTACGGCATACCGCACAGACTTTCTCTCTCTTTCTATAAACTCGTAAGATTTCTGAACGGAATAATGTACATTGTATCATCACCACTCCACATAAGAACACGCATAAAATAATATACAATGATATAGAATCAATGAGAAAAGAGGCGCATCTTTGTCCACCTAAGAGCATTTCAAACAGTTTAATGTCTT
>CABFWB010000004.1:886463-953360 GCA_902151455.1 Timema bartmani
TCTTATGTGGAGTGGTGATGATACAATGTATATTATTCCGTTCAGAAATCTTACGAGTTTATAGAAAAAGAGAGAAAGTCTGTGCGGTGCGCCGTACCATTTATTTTACATTAATATTTACTAGTAGATCATTTTGTAGTCTTATTATATTTGTATTGTATGCTCCTTACTTAAAAGATTTTTAGGGTGTCTTCTAAATTAAGATTATTTTTTTAAAACAAAATGGGGCGATGTATTTTTTTTTTTAAAACATGGGAAGATTAAAATAAATATTAACTGAATCCATTTTTTAAAAATCTGAAATAAACGACTGCTATTAATTATATTAATAAGTAACTAAGATTTTGATACGAGGAACATTTAAAAAATATAAATATATTTGTTTGTACTTAAACATTGAAAACATATATTTATTTTTTTAGTACAGCATCCTACCACCTGGTCGGGCTGTATAAATATGTACTAATTACGCTCATGTGTTAAGAACGAGGAAGGTTGAATTTAGAGGTAGTTATCCGCATTTGTTTCGAGGGAGAGTGGAAAACCACATGGTTGAGGTAGGTGAGAATGGGATAGACCTGGTCGGAATTTTAACCCTGACCACCTCATTACCTGAGAACTATAAAAGGTAAGACGGCCTCCTTTGTCCACGAGATGTACCGGTATGGGTTCTTATGAATTATGTATGGCATTGATTTTTGAATCGGAGACTATGGCGATGTATTTATTTATTGTTCATGTTCATATGACCTATCGTCTTGAAACACTGATTGGTCAGATTAATCTACTATGTTTGTATTCTATCTACTTTTATTTTATTATTTTAAACTATAATTGATTCCCTAACCATCCTATAGCCAAGTGTAATTACTAACTTAGATTAATGCAGTTTACTGCATTTACACGTGGGGAAGTTACACGTTTTCTTTGTAGTTTTACTGCCTTTCTCCTGGTGGCTATGCTTTGGATACCCTCAAACAACTGATTGTCTGGGAGCCCCACGAGTACTGACCCATAATACCATTTGTCACCAAAGGCATCGTATCGGGGTCATGTGTAAAACTGGAGTTGGTCCCACCATCTTCTTCTCTTCTCCCCTTCTGGATGTTAGTTCGCCTGCTGAAATCTCAGGGCCGGTCCAGGTTTTGCACTATGCAGGAATCCTGAACCCGCCCCGCACCTCAGCAGGATTCTCCAAAAAGCCGAGAGAAGTTCCATCTGGTGTGTTGATTCGTTTTGTTTCAGTTCAAATTAATGGTTTTTTTTTCATTCATCCTGCGTCTCTTTTATTCTTCTTGTCCAAGTCTTAGTCTTAGCTCGTTTCTTATTCTTGCCTGTTAGCGTCAATCAATTATTCTCCGTTCTTTCGTCTTTAGTCTTTTTATGCTTTCTTGTTTGTGTAATTGCAGTCATGACTTTGTCGAAGAGTTTCCACAGGAGACCGTCTCAAAGTATGAAGTTCACCTGGTGCCCTTGGGGCACATGTTGCTATTGTGTCCTCAGTTATTGTGTTATTGGACATTCCTAGACCACATGCTTTGGTGTTGCCTCTTCTCTGCAGTCCACAGTCTTGTGTCGAACACGCCTATACTAAAGAGGACCGCATTGTACGGGCCATGCCTGGTGAGGTAGTGAACAAGGCCCATGGTGGGTTGCAAATGTTTAAGATCTAACCTTTCTTGTACGTTTGGAAATATGGTGAACGTTATCCTACCTTTTGTGCTTCTCACCCAGTGATCTTGCCACTCTTTCAACATGTCTCTTTGTATCTCAGCTTATGTTGAGATGCCTTTCCTTGTCAATACTTCTACTCTTCTTAGATTAATTTTCTTGAGCCAGTACTTTGCACCTCTCTTTCGCACTTCAAGATCTAGCGAGCAGAGTCCAAGCATGACACTTAGTCATAGGTTGTGGTGGTCGAGTATGCTCCGAAGATCTTCAGAAGAGTGCCTCTCTGAACTATCCTTATCAACAAGGCTGGCGTCACATTTTCAGCTTGATGCGCCCCTGAACTAGCTCCGTATCTCACTATGGAGACAATTAAAACCTCATGGCATAACTTGATGGTATTTAAGGGCAGTAGGAACGTCCTCTGCCCTATACCTAAGATCTTATTCATAATACTTTTTACTTTTCTGCATACCTGCTCCATGTGGCCCTTCAAGTTTTGTTTTGAGTTCTACTTTTTATTTTACAGACACGATTATTAAGAAATCGTCTGTAAAGGCTGACAATCTCGCCGTCCCAGGGAGTGACTCCTATACCTGTAACCCAGCCTCTAGCACTACATCCCAGAATATCAATCTACTGACCGATACTTGAGGGCATGCCTTCGTTAGTTCTTTACCTAGGATACTTTTGGAAACCTTGGGGTCACATACCTCTTCCTAGAAAAACCCTTGAAGCTGTGAGACAAATGTCCAGGACATCTGATGCTGCAAAGTGTCTCAAACAATGCAGGCCACCATGGGTTGTCAAAAGCTCCTGAAATGTCCACAAAGATCATGACCGTGTATTTTTCTCTTTCTTCATTTATGAGGCTCATAGCCGTGCTGATCGCATCCTCGAGGGACCTTCCCTTCCTAAACTAGGAATATCTTTGGTTCACTCCAATACTCCCCTGTGCTTCTGTAGTCTAGCGCATAGCACTTTCTCTTGCAACTTTCTAAATACCTTTATCAGACATATTGAAGAATGTTATTTAGGAAACATATGTTCCTTTAAGTCCCCCTTGCTCAGAACGACTACCTTGCTCTGTTTCCAGATGTTTGGTACTTCACCTTGTACCATGAATTCGTTCATGACCTCGGTGACGTATGATGTGATTTGTTCTACGGTCTGTTGTAGCACCTTGACACTTATACCATCTGGTCCAGGTGCCTTTTTCTTCTTCATCGACCTTACGAGCCTCAAGATCTCACATCCTGGTCTACCAGATCACATCCAATTTATTCTAGATGGCAACCGTCATCTGCTGTATTTTTCTTTTAAGTGTTAATCATCGTCATCTTTGGTATCGTCGGGGAGGCACTTCTCTAGTAGAATCTCGGTGGAGTCCAACAGGAAGTAATGTCACCGTCTGGTCTCCTCAGCGTCGTAATAAAGGCCAGGCTCCTTATACTCCCAGTCATTATCTGGGAAGAGACCCCCCACGGGTTGGTCATAATCTGTTCTTATAAGTAATTTTCCCAGCTAGTCTTTCTTACCACTACCAGACGTGTTCTTGTTTTTTCTATAGATGTTCAGCAGTGGGTTTATATTTTCTGAATAAAAACACCTTTGATAGATTTACCTCCCCTTTCTCGCTTCCCCACGCAGTCTCTGAAGGTGGTCATTTCAAGGTTTATTGCCCACAATGTTTTTATTTTTCTGTAGATGTAATGATAGGCTCATGGCTTCTGAAGATCCGGCGTGACTTGCTTTGCCTTTCTCTTGACGTTGTCCCCTTCTGTCACTGGAATTGGTAGTACAAGTTCCCACCGAAGCTTTTTCCAGTAAATTCTACCTGAGTTGACCCTTCATCTTATAGCCGCTTTCTCCCTTCACCTGTATCCTCAGTGGTCAACTTGAAGCATATGAGATTGTGGTATATAATAGTCACATTATCCTTCACTTCCCTGTAAGGGACTAACATACTTTTGATCCTTATCAGCGGTGGGATACTGGTTCCACCAATGACGGAGCTACCGAGTATTGAACAATGAGTTTGGCGTGAATCTGTCAGATAAAGTACGTCTCCTTATGAACATTTCAATCCTCGCGTGTTTTGTTTGCAACGTTTTACGGAAAAGTTTCCTGGATTTGCAAGGCGGCCAAATGGGATTATTTATTGTTTTAATATTGTATTGTTAAGGCTGATCATTTTAGGCAAATGAAAGCGTATATCAATTTAGATTAATTGTCAACTCGTTTCCAATTATAAACAATCCAGAGGTGAAGTCATTGTATAAGATAAGCCTTTAGTAAGAATGGAAACTCTAATTATTTTATCTAGGGATTATTTTGTTGTAACAAGTGGGACCTGTTAGCGTTAGTCTCACTATCTACCAAAAAACATTAAAAAAATTGTAAGAAGAAAAGCGCAGATAATTTAAGCAATTCGAATTTTATATAACAAAGATAAATACTCAGTAGCTGGTGACAGAAATTATTACAATGGAGATTACAAAAAAGAAAAAGACAACAAGTGTATAACCAGTAGTTTCTAAAAGACATGGGTGGATCCAATATAACAGATAAACAAAAATAATATCTAAGTTTTACTATTCATAAGGAATACAGAACATGCTAAATACATATAAAGTATTAGTAGTAGAACTAGGAGAGAAGCTGTTGTGGAAGCGGCTGAAGAAAATGATTGAAAATATATATATATGTTTCAGTTTTTCGAGGTATTTAACGTGCACATTTTGAACCAAATGTTCTAGATTTAAATTAGCTTATAATTTGTGTGTTTGTATAATCAGGCACGACACTCAGCCCCCTGCCATTAATGGATCAGTCATCACTGGGGAAGGGGAAACCCACATTTCAGCAATTACACATTGTTCGGCTATGCCAGGAATCGAACCTAGGACCCTTAACTCAGTAGGCAGACCCGCTACAGACTGAGCTAGGGTGCAGGAGTAGGACCATTTATACATATATTTATATAATGGTCCTCTATTATATTTTATAAAAGAATGGTATATTTTGACTGATAGGGGGTGGGCGATGTATGGAAGAAATCTTTTATCAACGGCGCCAAAGGGATCAGGTCTTGTTGCTCCCTTCATCAATAACCTGGCTAACGTTGGTCGTTGGTCTGTGTCGTTGGTGGGAGGGTTCTGGGTGGTTGGGGGGAATCTGTCCAGGGAGCAATCACGATACACGCGATGGATCTTAATCATCGTCCATCAGACGAACTGAACAGTATTACAGGGGCAGAGGGAGGGCATCGTCAATGAAGCGAGGTAACGAGGTTTGTTCTATGGGATTTTCAAAGTTATTTTCGAATTTTACAAACCAAAATAAAATTAAAATAATTATAGCTATGGAGCCTTACTGTGGCGGGCGGGCTGTAGCAACATGAGAACTTACCATCATTGAGCGCAACATAATAATATATTTCACGAGATTAATTAATTATTCTTTTTGTTATAAAATACACCTTCGTTAGCATTTGTGACGAATCTTTGTGTTCTAAGATTTACATATTTGAAACAGTCCAGATTTCATAAAAAGGGTATTTTTTAGAACGTACGAACACATTTTTCTTCGGGCAGTAGTGATGACATTCACTATATTACTAGGTATAAGATAGGTATTGAAAATACATATAAATAGTCGCTTCGGTGGTCACATAGTCCAAGGCACTACTCTCGCAATAGACTAGACTGACGATGATGATCATGGTTCAAGATCGGTCAGGTTTACTGAGGGTGGTTTTTCTTTTGTGTCCCACTCTCTATCCATGAAAATGTGGGTACATTTCCTCTAAATTCAACTTTTATCCTTAACCCATTATCCTAATTAATACATAGGCTTATAACCTGAATGAATAATAAGACATGTTGCTAAAAATTATATATATATATATTAAAAGTGACAGATTATGATTATTTGACTTGACGTATGGATAAAGGAAAGTAGTTCTAGTCACGTTTCCACCTGGTACTTCATATGAAAACTTTACTAAATAATCTTGTTTTAATAAATTTAGTTGAATACTTAGCATAAAGGTTATTCGATTTAATCCAAAAGTTTAGATGTGACTTAACTATTAATAAGAAATGGAAACTGCATTCGCGAAAAAAAAAGGGGAGGGATGTAAAAATCAAGTGCAATCCCCTAATTCCCTAACTCTCACGACCACCACTGAGGGTATAATTATGGTAAGATAATATGTTAAAATACTCATGTTCACTCAATTAAAGAGTCTGGACGATATTAAAGATTTATTATTACTTTATTTTATTACATATTTGACAAATATGCTTTAGAAAAAGTAAAAGATTTATTTTCACGTTGATAAGTGTTCACAAAGCGATTTGTAAAAAGAGAAAATACTCATTTTCATTGTGATAAGTGTTGACAAAGCAAGCTTAGAAAAAAGAAAAAAATATTCATTTTCACGCTGATTAGTATTGACAAAGCTACCTTGAAAAAAGTGAAAATATTTATTTTCACGGTGATAATTGTTTACAAAAATACCTAAGAGAAATACAAAATATCCAGGCTCAAGAATATTTTCAAATAAATTGAAGAATTACACCTGGACATGGGAATCGAGCCCGGGACCTTTGGCTTGGTGTGCCAATGCTTTACCACTGAGCTATACAGGGTTCGTCTGGTGCTCAAGATCATTCTTCAGTCACATTTTAAGGCAGAGACTATGATGGACGTGTGAATATAATTTGTTAATAAGAGCTATCATTGATAACAAAGCCACTTGCTACTCGGTTGTGTATTATGCTGTCAATAGTACAAATACATTGAACTTTCAAAGCTAATCAAGATGGAAGAAAGCGAGCAGAAATCACTCCACAGGATTAAGGTCAAAGTACTGAGGAGTGGTGGGGGAAGGGTGGCCGTGTGACAGGACCGTCACATACAGTAGCCCCATGACTTCTTTGGTGCTGACTGACAGCTCACAGCTGACAGCTGACGGCTTTGAAAAGTTACCATACCAAATTACGCCGAACCATATGATCTACAAAAACATGTGTTTAGCAGCTGTCACTTCTGAGAGTCAAAATTTAGGTAAATACCTAAATGTTGACTGTCAGAAGTCAGCTGTGAACTGTCAGTCAGAACCAAAGACGTCATGGGGCTACTGTAGTCAGCCTTAAAATGTGACGCACGGGACGATCTTGTATCTCTGTGTGAATTGGTGTGTTGACCTATGTTTAGCGTTTTATAAAACATTCTAAATTATAAATAAAGTAAGAAGTATCAAATTGATGATAGACATGACTTGATTACTAAATGCTGAATTTAATGGAATTAAGATGATCAAAAATTCAAAAATTTTAAATTACAATATTTGGTAAACTAGACAGTGAATATTCCTGAAAATGGACACAGTAAAATACATGAAAATATTTTTTTTTTAATAGGTGAGTTATAAGATATGTATAAATGAACAATAACAATTTAATAGAAAAATTGAGTAGTTAGCTAGAATGATTGATAATCTAAGATTAATACAATTCTATCGACTCTCGTAGAATACTATAATAAA
Organism: Timema bartmani; assembly: GCA_902151455.1. NCBI lineage: Eukaryota > Metazoa > Arthropoda > Insecta > Phasmatodea > Timematidae > Timema > Timema bartmani. The sequence goes on from CABFWB010000004.1 coordinate 893,686, forward strand.
CCTATAAAAATATGTTAAATTTAACAGTTATTAATTTATTCAAAGATATTACAATTGTTTGGAACAACAGGAAACGATAGTAAATGTGTTTTATATATATACACATATATATATATATTTAAAATATATTATTATAGATGTATTGTTACCACCTTCAGTGCACCCGACCGGGATCGAACCCTGATATCCAAGTCTTCGGCAGTCTACTATATTGTGAGAGTAGCGCCTTACACCATGCGGCCACTGAAGTGGGTGTGTGAATTTAGAAAATTAAACTAATCTGATCTATTGAAGTAATATTTTTTTTAGGCCAACAAATATTCTTAGTTATAAAAACTGTAATAAATACGAACTTAAAGTCACGATCCATTCCATCGCGCCTTAAAAACGGACTGGCAGTTAGTGAAAAGACCTTAACTCACCAGAAACACTTATCAATAAAGCAAAAAGCTTTACGTAAGTAGATGCGTGACGTTAGACATTTGGATTACAAGAGACGCATTTGCATGACAACAAAGCATGTTTTCAAGATTATATTTTACATAACTTTTTCTCTCTCTTTCTAATGAAAGGCATAGGAAGGTTTTTTTTTTCCTTCAAACCAATAGCTATCACAGGAAGGTAGTGGATGGACGAAATATCATTCCGTTTAGATCTAGTTCGTCTCATAAAACTTGAAAGACATGATCGTTTGCCAGAGATATTTTATTGATTTAATTTAGCAAGTACTATTTTCTTAGTTCGACAGCAATAATATGCATTTTATTTCTATAAAAGGTATTTAGAGTTCTTCACAATTGAAACTGATTTAATTTAATAGTTTATAGCAATGGTTTCACAAAAGAAGTATGCGTCAAGAATTTAAACTTTATGCATCTGCATGTAAGTTTACACAATATTGCCACTGTTCAGTATACTAGATAGCACTGTATGAACCTTTATATGTTGAAACTAAGCTTAGATTAACCTCATTACTGTGTTTACTATACTAGATAGCACTGTATGAAACAACAAAAATATAATATAATTAGAGCTTAGCATTGTTACTCTTTTCACTATACTAGATAGCACTGTATGAACCTCTATAAGTTGAAACTAAGCTTAGATTAACCTCATTACTGTGTTTACTATACTAGATGGCACTGTATGAAACAACAAAAATAGAATCTAATTAGAGCTTAACTCATTATTTTAGTCACTATACTAGATAGCTTTGCATAAACCTTCAAAAATATTAACCAAGCAGAGCCTAGTATTGAAAATCTGTTCACTTTATTAGATAGCAGCACTCTTTGAATCACATAAAGTAGAAATCAAGTAAAAATTAGCGTTGTGGCTTCTGTTCACTATAGTAGAATTAGCTGTACTAACTGCCAGAAACAGAAACGAAGTAGTGCACATAAAATATTAACTACGTACTATAATCATAGAAAACTAACACTCGTAGAAAGTTTTCGATTCAGTTAGCCTAACTTGTGTTAGGGACAAAAGTGAGCGGCTCTACGTTATTGCCAAGTTAGTTGGGCTCTGTAAAGAACCAAATGGTTCCCAAAGTGGGCTGTACTGACCCTTAAAGGATATTGAGATTACCAAGGGCCTGTTGCTAAGAGACAAGGGGGTGACAGAAGCGCTGGAGGTGGTGTTCTTAGACTTTTGTTTTATGACTTTAGCCAGTGAAAGACTGGTATCACTTCATTTAACCAGCTAATTCATTGCACTAAGAATGCACTGAACAGTGAATTAGTTACTAAATGTGATATTATAACTTTTATACAACTTTATGCAAAAAAAAATTAATCAAAACTCATTTATATTAAAAGCCATAGATTATTTTTTATTAAAACTAAGAAATCTATTTAAATAATTTGTTTGTGGTATTTTTTTCTCGTTCACAATACAGTGTCAACCTTGATATTTAATTTTTTATTGGCGACTAGCAATACAGTTTTAAATAAGTTTCTTTATTTAAATATTTTCAAAAAAATACAAGAGGAAGGGAAAAACCGCAAATGATTTTGACCTACGGTTATTTAAATATTTTGGTTATAAAACTAGCTTGTATTTTTCTTTAGGGTCAGTCGCCCTCTTAAGAGAATTTTTAAATAACTACACTGAATATTACTTCTCAAGGAACTTCACGTCTTATAGAGAAAAGCTAAATCTTCTCTCTCTCTCTGTTAACTGTTGGCAAAAGTGTATAACCCAAGCGGATAGTAAGACGTGTTTCTTAAAAAAAAAATCGCTAAATCTCCTCTCTTTCTATTATGTTAGAATATGTGCTGGTGTAAGACGAGTTCTTCGCCGAACCAGCGTTGCCAAATTTATCTTAAATTTAAGGGACAATTGACCACGTGAAAACAGGAGAATGCCAGAGCTGTTTAACAAAAGTAGACATGCTGTTCCCTCAGATATGATATTTAGTGTATTAGATCCTAAAAAAAGAGAATAAGGATAAAACTTTAGTCGATTTAGTTTAATTAACTAAGTTTATCTAATTAATTGATTTTGAATAACTAAGCCACTAAACGTTACCGTTATGAATGTTAATGTATTAATATCTTCCATATTGGGTCATGCAAATTGCTATTATGAGTTATTATTTTTATGGGGAAGGTGTACTCGGTAGTATTGGGGTAAGGCTCTCGCCACAGGATAAAATTAGCGTGGGTTAAAACACATCTGAGGTCGAATAGATTTTTTTTAGTGATAAAACTCTGTAACACAATTTCTACAATTTCCTTCCACTAAATTACATCTTCCTCATCCTTTACTTACTAGTGTGATTAAAATGTTTAAGGTCTAGACGGGTAGAAAGACGCGATAAAAACACACAATGTTATATATCCAAGCAAAGATGTTTATGTTGGCAGTGGCGTGCAACGCGGCCTTAGTTTGAGACCCACTGCATTAGAGTATTGTGTATAATATGTACAATGTACATGTTGTAATACGCAGTGATATGGTCATAAATGTATTATTGATAAAATATCGAATGGGATTGAATGTTGTTCTAAATCAAGTATTAATAAGACGACTGAAATATGAACTCTATGGGAAAATATATTTCATATTAAAATAACAGGTTAAACATACTAACATACCAAGATTGTGTATTATAAAGAAAAAGAACAACTAAAAGAAGAACAGGGCCCAACTAATTTTACTTGAGTATTTCTGGAAGAATCTAGTACAGCCGATTACGATACACAAAAGATGTAGTCGACTACTTTTACTCGATTCTTCCTATCACTAGAGCTCACTGAGCATAAGACATGAGCAAAGCAGTGCTGCCAATTCACATTAATAAAATTCTTAGCAGAATTCATCAAAAGTGCATCATTTCTCACTAGATTTGAATAAATTAAAGCTAGATTTGCAATGTTAATTTTTTTTAAACATATTGGCTAAAGTATGTTGGCAAAAAAAATAAAAGGTTTGTCTCTTTAAAATTATCTAAGTCAATACATGCTCTAAAATATACTGACCTGAAAAAAAAAATCTTGCAAGTTAAATATGGTTGCAAATTAATGTTCTAGTATGCACTGCAATCTTCATGTTAAGGAAAATACTTTAACAGCTCACTTGAAAATAAAATTAGAGCACTAATGGCAAACTTAGTTTAAATTCACTTAGATCGATTTGATTACAAATTAATTTTTTAAGCATCTTCAAGGGAAAAAATAAAAAACTATGGTGAACAGTGATAGTATTAATAATAGTCTATAGCTATAAAAAACAGTAAAATAGAGTAAAATGTTATCAATTTTGACTGCAAACAATTTGTTTATATTTTCAAAAAGGTGATCCTAATGTCCATTCGTTTAGCTTCTGTTACCCTAGAATATATAATTGAGCAGGTGCAGCACATGACTTACCTTACAATACATGTTAACAAAATGAAAAGTAACTACAGCAATGTGTGTTATTTAAAACCAGAAATAATTTAGAGCGCAAAGTTCTTTAATAATTGTTTTAAATTTTGGCAACGTTAAAGGAGTCTACGGATTTAAAAAAATCACTTAAACTTATTAAAATAATTTGATTGAATTAACATAATGATTCTGCTGCACTCTAGTATACAAGTAGTAAGTTAAGAAGATTCAATCTTGTTGCCCTCTACCAGAAGTGTGACGAAGCTTTTACGTTAAACGTTCCTTCTGTTAAACCACAAGTCGGCCATGTGCGGATAGGATTCAGGTTTTTTTCTTAGAGTTGTTTATTTCAAAACTGTCTTAATGGATACAATTCAGAGGGATACAATTCAGTTTTTTGTGGAAATAATTCAGTTGGATACAATTCATGGTTTTCACAAAAGCAGTTTATTATATTAGAAAACTATCGGAATGGATACCATTCAGAGCGGATACAATTCAGATTTTTGTGGCTATAATTCAGGTAATTACAATTCAGGTTTTTTCTTAAAGGTGTTTATTTGAAAATAGTCTGAATGGATATCATTCAGAGTTTATACAATTCAGTCCCCTCGTACTAACCAGCTGAAGCGCTGACTGCATGCCTAGATCTAGATGTATTAAAAAAATCACATCAGACCAACTTTCGAGTTGTTGACTTAAGAATGGCAAGTGGCTGGTGGCACGGAAAAGTTTCGGAACCACTGGTTTAACACGATTCTAACCGGTTTACCGCGAGATACTTAACAAACTTCTGACTACACAGGGGGAAGGTGACGTTTACCGTTTCCATGACAACGCATCACGTCACATTCGAATCGAAGGTTTCAAACAGCGCGTTGTGTTTGCCAGAAACAAAGTTTGTTTGTGTACAAAAATAGTGTGAGGGTAAGTTTGAAGGTAAGTAACTATTTAATTTGATGAAACATTTCCAGTGAACCTGAAAAAAGAAAAAAAGAAACGTTTAATAAAAAAATCACGATCCTCAACAAAATGATCTGGAAATAAATAACCACTTAAGATTTTTTTAAATTCATTCGGTAGGGAATCAAGCATTAGCCTCGCTAATAAAATTCAAGAAAGCTAATGGCCAGCTAACTCTTTAAGTAACTAGTGTTAACTAATTGTTAATTTATTTGTGATTTGTTATTTACTGTCGAAGTATGAAAAGAGGACCACAAAAATAACCAACACCTGGGGAAATACTAATCTCATCTAGTCTGGTTTACCGGTGACAGGGAAGTTTGTGTTCGATGCCCAGCCAGGTGTACTGAGGATGGTTTTATTTCAATTGTTTCTCACTATTCACCTACGTAAACACTTTTACATTTCATTTAAACGCTACCTTCCGAATTCCTAATATATTCACGTAATTAATGTAGAAACGTAGGCTATAACCCGAAGGGGTGGAAAAAATACATAAAATAATATTTATATATTTCTCTGTATCAAGAAACTGATAAATATTTGTAATTGTCAATATAAATAAAAACTCCTAGAAATTATAGTTATATTATTTAAGGATTATGATACAAGCCGTAATATTTTAAAACCCATCCTCTATTTTATATGCCACAAATGCTGCAGAATTCTAAAGTCGGTATTGTAATATCATATTTATTTTGTAAAAGTTTTTTGAAAAAATAAATATGATATAATTTTTAAAATCTACTAATATATTTTAGAAATATTTTATGAAAAATTTACCTTATGAAAAATTTTCTGGGTTTTTATCAAAGAAACTCGTGAAGTCTTAAAATTAACCTATACATAAAAAGCAGTTAAATATGTAACTGCCCAATATGAAGACATACGCCTAGGCATGTATGTTTCATGATTTTAATTTATAGTGCAGTTTTGGTGACCCAACATTTTAAGAGTTTTATGATCCATTCGTAAATACTTTTGATATGGTTATCATCAGTTTTTGTGATAACATATATTGGACAAACTTTGTTATTATATTATATCACATTTTCATCAGACATTTGATTAAATGTGGTGTCAGTTAGTTTATCAGATATTATATAATATTAGTATATATATCTATCGTTTATAAAATATATATGGCAGTGCAATATAAACCTAAGCTTCAGCTAACAAAACTGAGAAGAAACGTTTCAGTGATTGCATGGTCTAATTCGAATTCTAGTAGGTATCGTAATCAAGAATAGAGTTGGAATCCTTGTTGGCTTTATTTTTCTAAAATTAATCCTAACCCCATCCCTTTTCCTGCATGTTCCAATTCGTGGCTACGTAATAAAAGCGCAAAGGTTGAATTTATATACCCGTTTTGGATTATATCAGAAGCGCACAAGATAGATGCTTCAAAAGCGAGCCATTGTTTGTGGTCTCTGAGCCCTATGTGGCAATACCTAACCTAGCCTAGCCTAACCTAATTATTGTAAGGATTAAAGTGGTTGTTTACAATACATGTTTGCCATTTTGCCACGTTATGCAGTAGTTTTTTCCCTGTTCTCTTTTGATACAAGGTATAGGTACGCTTTCTATCCATATTTTGTGTGCTTTTGATATGAGGTTTCACCTTTTTGTGAACTTACGATGTTTTCCACAGATTTGTTTCCTCAAAATTCTTCTGACTTCCTTTATTTCTTCCCCATTAGCGTAAATATGCGGAATGTCCATACGGATAGTAGGACGCTGAGCTCAAAACACGGGTAAGGTTGGCCGATCTGAGAGTAAAATGGAAATCAATTCAGGGCAGCTGGTTTAAAATTTATTCAGTGACACTGAATGTGGTGGTAGCTCTAGATATTGTAGTTTTATTAAGGTGAACTTTAGTGATCTTTCTTCAAAGCAAGTTACTAAATATTTTAAGTAGGTTAGATCATTTAAGTCCTAATAGCAAGAATTTGGTCAAAAAGGAAAGAAGATATTAGGGAGTGGATGTTACATACTGATGAGTTACATATCTTGTACCCATCACAATACGTTATTAGAGTAATCAAACCTCGCAGATTACTGTGGACAGAACATGCAGCGTGAATGGAATAATCTAGAATCGTATAAACCCAATAGAAAGAGACTTTTGGGGAGAGCTAGACGCAGATTGGAAGATAACATGAGAGTAGGCCTGAAAGAGATATGATGTAATGAGGTGGACTGGTAGTATCTAGCTTAAAAAAGTATAGGTGACGTCCTTTTGTAAGTGTGGCAATGAACTGTCGAGTTCCTAATGACATAACGTAGGTATAACTTGGATATAAAACCATAATGACACCAAGACGTTGGGAATTATCTATCACCTCTAAGTGTCTCAAATTAGTTCGAGTTTGAATCCCTTCTGGGGTCTTAAATTTTAATCGTCAGATAAAATACATGTGTATATATATAATCATTCCATAGTAAGTAAATGCCAGGTGTTAATATCCCAATCGTGTGAACTAAACAAAATACCACATTAGCTAAGCAGTGGGTGCTTGTGCGTATACTTTATCTCTACTATTTTAAGATATTTCATTGAGAGCCTGTCTTATGACTACCGGATAAATATTGCTATCGGGAGGTTAAAGTTAGCGACCAAATAAAGGTTATCAGATAATTTAATATTTTACGCGTATTATGAACTGAATGCATCTGTCGGATAGCTATCTGTAGGATAAATATATTTTTATGCAGAAAACGCAAGGTTGGTACTGTTTTTACTGGTACGTGCATGCATATAAACCCTGCTGCTACCGCTACAACCTGGCTAGTGGCTAACACGTTCAGTAGCTGTTAAAATAATGGTGGCTAAACGAGTGCGAGGAAACAGATGGCGCGTCACATGGGAGTATAAGCTTGGTTGTCTTGCAAGTACTAATTTCGGTGTCTGCCAAAATGTGATCAATAGTTTGGTGCAACGTTTACAAAATTTCATTTATTGTACTCGCATTTAAATAATTTGTTCTTTTACAGCTAAAACTCTACAAATATCTTGTCAGTTTTGATAAAAGTGTGAAATAAATGTTTTAACATATATATAAGAAAGAGAGAGAGAGAGAGAGACTGTGCTTGTGCCTACTAGACAAGCGAACCAAGATTTTAACCTAAAAACAGATTCTAATACGCGTAACCTTATGTAAAACAGCGCTTCACTATGGCAACGCCCCTTTTAACTTTCAGATAAAATTTATCAGGTGCTTAAACCTCCCAATAAAAATGTGATGGATAAACACATTTTATCTGGTGTATAAATGCTATCTGGCAGTCATAAGACGCACTTTTAACTTATTGACAAGATTAAAAATATTTATCGGCCAGATTAATATTCATCCAGGAGTCATAAGAGCGGCCCTTAAATGTATATTAAGAGAAAGGCTATTTTTAAGGAAACGAACCAATATCCACCTTGAAATAAAATTAAAAATATTATTCTGTATGAAATTGGGGTGAACACAATAAAATCGTAGTCTCCCATGTAGGAGCTCGTTCCTTTGGCCTTTTAGTTGACCTTGTATGTTTGTGTGATCAGCATTTTACACAGTGTATACATTCTACTTTAATTCTAATAAATACTATAGTCGACCTAGGATTAATTAGAAAATCTTTCCTCCCGCCACAGCAGGTTAAAGTTTTCTTAATCAAGAATAAAGAGCTTCACATAATTGAAAAACTTTCAACGCTCACCTCCAAGTTTTTAATTCGGTTTATGAATTTGTGAGTCCCAAGAACTATCCTGTAATTGGTCACGTAGTCTAAAGCATCGCTTTATCGATATATTGAATTTAAGGGGACGATAAGATTAAGGTTCTAATCTTGGCTGGACGTGCAAATGGGGGTGGTTTTCCACATAGTGTTTATCCCCGATAGTTTCCCAAACCCTCTCCAAGCTAATGCGGCTCCTTTTTCACCATCCAACTCCCTTATTCAAAATACAGCGCTTTCTCCGGTCAGAGTAGTTGGCTTCGCCGCTATTGGTGGCCATCAAAAGTGGCGTTATTATGTGGCCTATAATTTTCGACCTAAGGTCATTTTTTTGCCTGAGGCTGAAACCAAACTTTGTTTATTTTTTCACCTTCTGTCGAAACCGTAGCCGGAGAAATTGCATAAATCGTGAAAAATCATTATTTTTAAGTTTAATGCGGTTTCTGATGAACTTTTAATGTAAGATCATGCTTATTTTAATAACATGTCACATTTTTATTGTTGCTAAAATAAAGTAGAATACATTTCCGAAATTGTGATACTAAATAATACAAAGATAAAATAATAGTATGATAAAATTATCATTCACTTCTTCCTCTTAATATTTGGCTTTGAAAAATTGACTAAATTATTTTGTATATAGTAATTAATTACATTAGCCACGGTTTGAATGAAACGTTCTTAATAAACCTTATAGTAATACTAGACTATGGTGAACATTGACCGTGTGTTGACACTACTGACTACTGACTACTGACTACTGACTACTGACTACTGACTACTGACTACTGACTACTGACTACTGAATATAGTGGCTCAGTCTAGAGATGCCTTTAGTGAGAAAACAATGGCATTGAGTACCAATGTAATCATTTTAACAGATTTCGAAATAAAATAACCCATTTCAATTTTGCGAATATCGAGCTACGAATTCATAAAAACGCACTTTTATCATGTTTCAAGTTTTATAATCTATCTAATATTTCGGTTAATCATCTTTGAGGTGATCTCTTTTATTAACAACTGTTTCATGGTGGGATGGAAGTGAGCTAGAATGACATGCAGTGGACCTAATTTCACAAGACCTAAAGTTTAGGAGCTATGGTCAATTAGGTCCAGTGAAGTTAGGTCTTATAAAATTAGGTCTTGTACCTTCAGGTCCACTGCCTGTTTGAACAGTTAAGGATATTTTAAAGTAATCTATGAAAATTGAATATTAGGTCCAGTGCTTTTAGGTATAGTAAATTTGGGAGATATAAAATTAGGTCTTGTGAAGCTAGGTCCTATAAAGTTAAGTGTTATGAATTTAAGAAATTTAGTTTAGGAGTTGTGACTTTAGGTCTTATAATTTTAGGTCCACTGCCGCATGTCTTTAAAGTTTGAACTTTTTGCAATTTTTAGAACAAAAATTGTTTTGGCTCAAAATCATCATCATTATCATCATCATCATCAACTGTTTCCAGCCTGTGGCCGAGTCAGTTTAGTAAAATGCCTCCATCTTCCTTTAACCTTCCACCATTCTTCCTCCTTTAATTTCTTCCATTCTTCTCCTCTCATTTGAACAATTTCTGTTATCAGCTCCTCCCATCTCTTTCTTGGCCTCCCCTGCGGTATTTTTCCTAAAAATGGTTTTGGCCCAAAATAAGTAATATATTTTTTCTGCAAATACGTTTAGTTTAATTTCCTACATATAATAAGCATAATAGTTCTTGAATATTTGTTAGGTTCTTCTCTAAATTTGGCCAAAACCTTTTTTATTTATTTAAAAATTTGCCCCTCAAATATCGTTATGCTCCTAACAAATATCCAAAAACTTTTTGCTATCGCCGCGTCTTACTACCCGTTAGGGTTATACGCTTATGTACTAATTACACTTATGGTCTTAAGGATTAGGAAGGCTATATTTAGAGGAAGTGTACCAACATATGCGTGTAGGGAGGGAGAAAAACAATTTCGGAAAAACACCCTCAGTACACCCGATTGAGATTAAAACCTCAATCTTCCCGTCATCGGCAGTCTAGTACCAAACGAGTGTAGCGCTAGACCATACAGCCACTGAAGCGAGTCAAGAACTTTTGAGATTACTTTTATCAAAATGTTAAATTAAACTTATCTACTTAAGCAACATATTATCTATTTTGGCCCAACTAGTTTTTTGATATAAAAACTGAAAAATATTGACCCTAAATCAATCTTCCTTCCACCCTACCTTAAAACTTATGAGTTAAATACAAATAAACCAATTATGTCTGGGATCCAACACCTTAGCTCAGTTGGTAGTGTGTCTGCCTACTGAGATAATGGTCACGGGTTCCATTCTCGGCATGGGTTAAAAATTTATCACCGGGGAAAAGTGGGTTTACCCTTTCACATTGATGAATTAATGGCTGGGGACTGGATATGTGTGTGTGCCCTAGTCTTAAGTTGAATTACGAGGCATATGAAGCTACGAGAGGCCTAGTGAGCCGGAAGTGGAAAATATATGGCTTGAATAAAAACATTGACCTAGGCCACAGGCTGGAAACTAATGTTTCAATGTCAATGGATGCAAAGTAAAGTGAAAGTATGGCTGGTAATGTTCATATACATAATCGTATATTTCGTCTCAAAGTCCTTAATTTGAAAATGTAGGGGGCGCGAGAAAAGATAAGTGTGTTTGCAGTTTTTATAAAAAAAAGTTTTGTCCAAAATAAACAATAAATTGCTCCAGTATAAACATAAGAGTTTAATTTTTTTTTGCATAAAGTAATCTCAAAAGTTGTTTAATATTTGTCAATGGTGTCCTGGAATTTAATATCAAATTTTTCTCTTCATTTCAAAAGTTTGTTATCTAATGCCTCTATGCTCATGGCAGATATTCAACAACTGTTGATATCACCATGTGAAAAAAATTAAACTACATATTTATGCTGGAGAAATATTTTATTTATTTTGACAAAAAATGGGTTTTTCTATAAAAACTGCAAATATACTGACATGTTCTCACATCCCCTAAACTCCCATCTTAAGTTTACTCAAAATATACTCTATATTTTAAAAACGAACGTTAACATTTTGTCGTAAACCAATCAGGAAGAAGAAATTTTACCTCGGTTGTTTATGAGTTTGATCCGCTCCAAGAAACGTCGTTAGATATGCTCATGTATCGTGTTTATGATGATCGTGGGTCATTAATGGCCATTTGGGTTTGCCATTTGAATCATATATTTTCTACCATCGACATGGTTTAATATTTTATTCGATAAAAAAGGGAGAACTATTGTTCCAATCTAAGTAACTATATTTGTAACAGACAAGTTTGTTTGAGCTCAGAATTCACGCCCCTAGATATCATTGCAGCACCTTTTTAACAACGACTCTTGTTTTTAATTGACTTAACGTTTATATTTTGTAATTGCGTAAGTTTTGTCTAGGAAAACTTTAAAAGTTTAATAACGTGTTTTAACTGTGCTAACCCCTTAAGGTAAACAACTAACAAAACACTTCTACTCAGGTAAATATAATAAAGCGCTATAGAGAAGTTATTTCTTGGTATCACAAAGACGTCTAATACCCTCGTAATAACACCACTCCATTGAAAGGCACAAAACATTTCATGTATTTTCTTAAGTGTAGTTTAGAAGAAATTAGGAAGAATGGTACTTAAATATTAAATATTTTTGAGGAAGAACTTTTTAGAAAATACAAACGTATTTTTTTTACATCCAAAACTTATATTGTTCTATTATTTTATAGTTATTAATAACATCAATCAAACCAGATTCCGTGTCCGCATGGTCTAGGATGCTAGTCTCGCAATAGAATAGAGTGCCGAAGACGGGGAGATCAGAGATCAATCTCGGTCGGGTATAGTTTTTTCTAAATGTTTTCCCAATTTTCTTCTGTGAAAATGCGGGTACACATCCTTTAAATTCAACCTTCCTAATCCCTAAAACGTTTATTGTAGCTAGTACTGCACATAGGCGTATTACCCGAACCGGTAGTTATACGTGACGCTAAAAAAAATACATCTTTAGATCACACGAGATGACGTCTGATTATGTAAAAGTAGATCTAGTAAATTGTCTAGCTGTCAGATGAGGTTCTTCCTAAGAAAATTGGACTCGAGATATAGTTGGGAGAAAAAAATCCCTAAGGATATCTTAGGCAGCCACAAAATAACCACCCCATAACAACCACATAGCAATGAACAATCGGTTTTAAAACAGATGAATCACGTTGAAACCTTGCCTCCCAAAAGCACGTGGACGAATTTTAGTGAAATTTGGCGGCAAAATTCTTTGAACCAAGGACAAGCAATATCAGCAGAGACAGTTTGATAGATTTGTTCAAGCTTGATGTTTAGATGTTATATATTCATACCTAGGTTTTATTTTTTTTTACTTGTATTAATGATGAAAAATCATTTAGTGGTAGTTAACGTCTAATTTTTGAAAAGATGAGATTTCTCAAAAATGACATCTAAATTTTTTATATCTTTGGGATGAATATAAATGTATATCTGTTTATTTGAGTAAAAAATACTTGAGGATAGTTCTTCGGTAAGTAATAAATTAGTTTTGAAAATTTGTATATGCTTTTTAAGTGTATAATGTATAGTATGCAAGGATAGGGAAGTGTGGAAAAAGTTAATGAGGATGGATTAAATACGGAGTTGTTTTTAAGCTATATACACAGTTTCTTGCCTACCCCGTAGGGGAATGGCATAATTAGGTTGTTTTTTTAAGGTCTATGGGAATTTTGCTCAAAATTTGTATCCAAAGGGAGTTTCATATGCTTATCAAAATAATGTTTGTTTTATTAAGAAAACATATTAAGTGATAGCTTACTGATAACTTACTTTGAAAAGTTTGTCACATATAGTAGATCATAATATACTACGAGGAATATATAGGATTGTGTCGTACTATTTATTTAATATCCCATTTGACACCTTTGGGTTTTGTTTAACGGATGGGAGGTAGTAAGGTATTTAATCTACACTTTCTGAACAGACTGTTTATATTATCATATGACTTGTAAACTAACTTAAATTTAGGAAACATACACCATTATGTCCTCAGGCCACTAATTAGTCACTGGGAAAGTGAGAGCCCCAATTTAATCAATGATCAAATGTTCAGTCTTACCGGGAATCCAACCCTGAAGCCTGAACTCGTAGAAAAACTGCTTTGGGCAACACTATCTTTTTTAGTGTATCGTTTCTCCACGTCTTCCTACCCGTTAGGGCTATACGCATATATATATATATATATATATATATATATATATATTAATCATACTAACAACCGCTTTGGTGGCCTCATGGTCTAAGGCGCTGCTCTAGCAGTAGGCTAGACTGCCGATGATGGGGAGATAGAGGTTCGAATATAGGTTGAGCGTATTTAGAGTAGTTTTTTCCAAAGTGGTTTCCACTCTCCTTCCACGCAAATTCGGATACACCTCCTGTAAATATAACCCTAATAATCCCTAAAATCATTAGCATAAATAGTACATAAGCGTATAACCCGAAGTGGTAGTAAGAAGTTGTGCTAAAAATGATATATTACTGAACTAAGAGGAAGTTATAGTTTTAGAATAAATGTACCTGAATTTTCGTGTGTAGGGTTGATGAGAGACTATTTAGGAAAAATCACCTTCATCACACCCGACAGTTTTTGAACCCCGACCTCTATGTCACTATAAATCAAGTCTATTAAGAGACTGCCGCTATTTATCTGTAAGTTTTGTCATCTGTTTTTTTTTTTAATTCTAGAAAAACAAAGCGATTCACATCTGTTACAATAGTAAAGTTAATGGGGGTGGGGGTAGGGGGGTGGCGTCAAACATACAATCAATCTTCATCCCAGTTGTATATTTTCATTTCCCCTCCTCCACATTTATTTCAACGAGTCCGGTGACAAGAGCTTTCCTGTTTTAGTTAGTTTCTTTGTGAATGCAGTGTTTGCGTTTGCCACGCGACCAAAACCGAAATAAACTTCAATGGTAGATCATTTACTTCCGCGTCACCCGTGTTTATATTTTTAAGCGCTTACAAATATCGTGATATTTTTTTACTGAGACTTCTGTATACATGAACCTCTAATGCGTTCTATTTATGTCGAATTTTCATAGAAACAGCTTTACCTGAAACCTAGATAACTTACTATTATTGGTTCGTCCTAACCTGAGATCGGAAGTAAACAAACAGTGCCATATCACTACGCTAAAAAGCTGCATGATTGGTGGAACACGAGTACAATATTTTAAACGGGCGCAACCATGTATAGTCATTATCATAGCAAAGTAAGTCACTACGAGTTTTTGTATTTTTTATACTTTTAAATTTCCTGTCTTATATTTAACAAAACTCTGGCCAGATTCAGCAAACTACATAAATAAACGGGAAGCACTTAACACTTATAACCTTCACTGCCGACATGAACTGTTGACTGACCGTCGCTAACTTGACGTTAACATGTGATAAGGACTGTACCATGGGGGTCTCTCAACGCTGAGTCGGGAGTTTGTTGGAATTCAAATAGCGCTTGCAAAGCTTAAAATATCATTTCTAATTTAAATGAAGGGAAAATGTTATAATAATTTTCTAATGTTATTTTAAACAAGTTTAACTCAAAACATAGGAGGGACTGTTTAGTGAGAGGATACCATTGAAGTCCATTCAGTAGAATAGACTGAGAGTAGACTTCCACGTGGATTTGTTTACATCAGGTCTCAGCTTAGGTTGAATCAATAATATACCAACTTTCACATATCTACATCCATTAATGTTCCCGGACTGTTCAAGCCATTTTCCACTACCGCCTTGCTAGGACTGTCCTTTCTTTATATACCTTATAATCTAACAGGCACAACATCCAGTCCCCGGCCGTTAATTCATCACTGTGAAAGGGTAAACCCCATTTAAACTATGATGAATTTTTTGGCCATGTCGGCAATCGAACCCGAGACCCTTAACTCAGTAGTCAGACACGCTACCGACTGAGCTAAGGGGTCAAAGATACTTTTACTTACGTATACGTCAATTAAGTAATCACTTTTGAAATATATTATGAATATTTATTATTATTAGCACCGCGTCTTACTACCCGTTCGGGTTATACGCACTTACGCTAATGTGTAATGGTAGGGTGATTGTGAGATGAAATGGAGGACCTACAGTTTAACGTGAGATCCGAACCACGGTGGAGGCCTGGCATTCCTCACATTCACAAGTTGTGATTAATACACGTCTTGTCAGAGGTGAAGGAAGGGTTTGGCAATCAGATAAATCTGTGCCGGGACCGAGGATTGAACCCCGGACGTCAGCACAGAAGTCTGACACCTTACCCCTAGACCATTAGAATATTTAAAAACTAGGAGTTTTATGAATAGCGTACCTCGCTATCTTCATGTTCTTATCGTTATTCTAGCCTTAACATGTATCTTTGGATTTCAAGATGAAATATCTCTTTAGTAATTAATTTCTCCTTGAATTTTTAGTAGATATGTTTACCTTGGTGATCCAGTTAAGACACCAAACAAATTAATACGATAGTCGATAGTACATTATATTCATAAAAAATAAACGTTGTTCAAGAAGTTTAAGATGTCAGTCTCACAATATAATATGTGAAAACAAAATTTTAAAAAGCCCTAGGTACTTGATTGTGCGCCTAAAATTTTAAATTCAAATTATTTGAGAAAAGCTATTAAACAAAAAACCATTTAAGTAGCTGCCATATTGAAACGGATAATCAATCAAAGAATCTCCTTGACAAATTTCTTTAAAATTGGTTCACGTATTTGTCAGCTATTGCGGAAATAACCGGCCAGAGAAGTACATAAGAAATGCCAACTGGTCTAGTGAAAACAGAATCTCACTTCACTCGGTTAGTTAACATTTCTGAAGTAATAATATGTTAACGATTTAAATTTCAAAAAATGTTTTTAATGTCTTTTCTAAAAGGCCCTTTCTGTGATTCTTTTTTTTATCTTTGCATCCTTAGCCTACCTCTTGTTCAGGTTATACGCATATAGGATAAAGAGTTAATCTACCCACATTTTCTTGAAAAAGTGAGAAACAATTTAGGTAAAACCACCCTCAATAGACCCAACTGGGATTTGAGCCCCGATCTCCACGTCATCAGCAGTCTACTCTAACACGAGATGATGCCTTAGACCATTTATCTATGAAAATTAAACTGTACATAAATCACTTTCAAATATCGTGATATTTGTTCCGAAAATTCCCTTGTAGAGAGCGGTCACTGATACGCGCCACGTAGTTTTAATACGAAATATCGAGCAATTTACGTTCGAGTTATTGGATGGAAAATTGTACCAGGGGAGTGAGTGCAACCTTTAGGGAGGTCAAAGCCTTGGGTGTAGGAGGGTGAAAAAAAATAGAATAATCTATCACTCTCCAAGCAGGTCATTGGAAAATTACTCGTCGAGTTGATTCCATTGTTGCCACACCACTGGTTTGCAAGGTAATACGAAATCGTGTATCAAATATTTAATAAGTTGAATGAAATAAACTAAATTGGTTTGAGTTTTTATATAGATACTTAAAAATGAAAAGTTTGATTTCCAACCCATTTTTCAAAAGGTTTTTTGATTTTTAGCATTTTATAACAAAACAATCACAAAAAATAGAACACAATAAAAACGTTCAAAATTAATAAACAAAACTTTTTTTTCCAAACAAACACAAAAATTAAAAAATACAAATATGAAACCATTATTGTTTTAATTTTTAAATATGTTTTCAGAAGTATTTTTTACCTATTATTACTTTCTTGCTTATCATTAATGACTTTAGTTTTATGTTTTACTTTAAATTATTTACAAATATTTTTTTACATTAGTTAGAGTTTGTTTTTAAAAATATTATTATTTTATTTGTAATTTATGTATTACATTGCTATGTTTTAAATATTCCTTTTCTAATATAATTCAATCATTAATTAAAACTAATAATACCGTGAACAGTAGACCTCGCTTCCTCCATTCAAAAATTCCAAGTGCATCATGCTTATAATTATCCTATTTCCTTATGTCTTAATACAATATAAACATTTATCTTTGACTTTCAAATATGTGTAAACATTTTATTTAACAAGGCAATCTGGGTACTCGTTTAAATGGTTAGAATTTTAAATTAAAGTCACTTGAAATGAATTATTAAACGAGATATATTTTGATCAGCCAACATATTGAAATGGATACTCATATTGTATACATAAATATAAATCGTTAGGTCTAGTCAAGAAGAATGTTCATGCTAAATTTCGTTAAAATTGGTCCACGCATTTGACAGTTATCACGCATTAAACTTTCGGAAAAAAACTTGCTAAGGTCGAAAAATTAATAATGAACATCTCGTGGTCTTAATACACTCACACATTTCTAGCCGACGATTTCCGCACGTCCATCATGGACTCTGCCTTAAAATATGAGTGAGGAATGACCCTGGGCACGGGATGATTCCTGGATAGCTCAGTGGTCAGAGCATTGGCGTACTAAGCCAAGGGTCTCGGGGTTCGATTTCCATGTCCAGGTGTCATTTTTCAATTTTCAGAATATTATTTAAGATTTTTGTCTTAAATAAGTTTGTAGATAGCTCGCTTTATTTAGAAAGCTCACTCTCTATAATATTATTGAATTCAAGCTTACAGTTAGTAATAGGGTGACCTGGCGCTCTAGGGGTAAGGTGTCAGACTTCTGTGCTGGGGGTCCGGGGTTCAATCCTAGGTCCCGTCACAGATTTATCTGATTGCTAAACCCTTCCTTCGCTTCTGACAAGACAACTTGTGAGTGTGTGGAATTCCAGGCCTCCACCGTGGGTTGGACACCACTTTAAACTGTAGGTCCTCCATTTAATCTCACAATCACCCTACTATTTACACATTAGCGTAAGTGCGTAGAACCCGAACGGGCAGTAAGACGCGGTGCTAATAACAATAGTAATAATAATAAGCAATAACCGAGACAAAATGGTCGTCTTTGGAAATGAATTCACATTCACTGCCGCGAGATGTCAAATCGGTTATGGACCACTGAAGTGAAACATTTAACTCTTCTCTCGTCTCAAACTGTTATGTTATCCCCGAGATGTATTGTCCACAGGAACATTACATGGTTACGACTCGTGTGAGGAGGGGCTAGAAAGTGGATTCTTGTTACTCTGATAACCCATATAAACTACATAAACTGTTTCCTTAATGTTCTAGTTTGCGAATTGTTTGTTCAAGTGAGGAAAACTTTGTCTAACAGTGAGCTAAGTTGACTTGAAATAGTTTACACTGCTTTCACAGAGAGGTTATTCTACCCTAATATATGCATTAGACCATTTGGTTTATTTGGTTTAGTTTGTATCATTGTTTTTGTTTTTTGGGAGAGGGTGTGTCTTACTAGCCATCTGGTCCATCTGTATATTTACACAGGGTGCCCATATTCAGAGAAAATATTGAAAACCTGTAAATGTCAAGGAATTTAAAACCTCCAGAAAAATCATTTAAATGTCAGGGAATTTCAAAACCCCAAAAGTACTATGTGATTGTCAGGGGAATTAAAAAAAAACCCAAAAGTACTATGTGATTGTCAGGGAATTTAAAACCACCAGGTAAATCATATAACTGTCAAGGAATTTAAAACCTACAGTAATATTATGTGATTGTCAAGGAATTTAAAACCACCAAGTAAATCAAGTAACTGTCAGGGAATTTAAAGCCACCAGGTAAATCATTTAACCGTCAGAGAATTTAAAACCCCCAGAAATACTATGTGATTGTCAAGGAATTTAAAAAAAACCAAGAAATCATTTAACTGCCAAGGAATTTAAAACCTCCAGGAATATTATGTGACCCACCTCGGTGGCGTAGTTGGCTAACGCGCTAGTCGTGTTGAGCCCGACTGCCGAGGACGGGGAGATCGTGGTTCGAATCTCGGTCGGGTGAACTGGGGGTGGTTTTTCCTAAATGGTTTTCCACTCTCCCTCCACGCAAATGCGGGTTCACTTCCTCTATTCAACTTTCCCAACTCCTAATTCATTAACGTAATTAGTACTTAAGCGTATAACCCGAACGGGTAGTAAGACACGGTGCTAAATAATAATAATAATATGTGATTATCAAGGAGTTTAAAACCACAAGATTAATCAATTAACTGTCAGGGAAGTAAAATAAAAAATAGTAAAAGGGTACAAAAAATTCTTGAAAATATAAAACGTGCAAAAAGATAAAAATAGGTAAAAAGGGTAAAAGGGGTAAATGTGGTAAGAAAAATATTTAAAAAAATTTAATTGGCTCTAATTACAACCCTTTAACAACCAATTATAAATGCTGTGGCACGTATTTCTTTTTAACTAGAACTAGCAGGCAAGAGTTCAAACCATGGTATATAGAGAAATTATAAATTAATCTTCAAAAGAAATGTCAGATTTTAAAACATGTTCAAAATACATCTCTGTTTTGACATTGTGTATTATTCAGCCTAATTTCGCGCTTTGTATTACAAGCCAAACCAATAAAGGAGTAATATTTAGACATAATCTTAAGATTTGGTTACTTTTCCTTTTAGTTTATTTTATATACTAAAAATAACAAAGTTACTTTATAGATACCCCGTGCCAAGAACGGGTACACCAGTTAGTACAGGATAAACGAAGGGTACATAAGTTATAGCATCGCGTCTTACTACCCGTTCAGGTTATACGCTTACGTACTAATTACTTTGATGGGTTAGGAATTGGGAAGGTTGAATATATAGGAAGTGAACCCACATTTGTGTGGAGGAAGGGTGAGAAAACAATTTAGGTAAAACCACCCTGAGTTCATCTGAGCGAGATTCGAACCCCCATCTCCCCGTCCTTGGCAGTCTAGCTCAACACCAAACCAGCGCGCTGGGTAACTACGCCACCAAGGCGGGTACGAAGGGTACAATATCTAGATAAAGTTGTTTTTAGCACGTGTTTCACTATCCGTGTGAAGTATACCTATATGTACTAATTAATTTAATGTGCTAGGGATGAGGGAGACTTAAATGAATGTAAGTGTAGCCACATTTTATTTTAGGGAGAGTGGAAGACCATTTATGAATAAACACCTGACCGGGACATTCATTGAAAGTCTAGTATATAGACCAATTAACCATCGAAGTGAGGTATATAAAGTAATCTGAACGTGAGAAAGTACAAGTTTTACAAACCAATGGAATATCAAGATTTTACCTAGGCCAGCTTTTTACAAGTAGCTATGATTGATCTGGAGCCGAGTTTTAGTTTAACGTCATCAACCATAGGCCTAACGTTAAGTAAATACAATTAAACGGAAATCGGTATGAAAAACTAAAGAATAGTTGTGTGTGTGAAGCTTCGACTCGGCTTCGAAACTTCAAAACAAATGTCAACTTTGACTTCGCTTCGAAAATAATTCCGGCTTCGAAGATTCGTCAATAAAATATTGACAGCTAGAATACTCGATGTATGGTCAATTATTGCCATTTATATATAATATAAAACCATATTTACTTGGAAAAACTCCTAAGTAATTGAATTGTATGTTGTAATATAACTTGATTTATTAGATTAAAATGCAATGTTAATACCAATAAGTACAATAAAATATTTTCTAAGTAATTTCAATACATAAAGTTTAATGAACAACAATATAATATATTTTTCTAGTGTAAAAAAACAAACAAAAAATATTCGAACTTCGATTCTGCATTGAGGATATTTCAAATATTCGATTCGAGGTCACTTCGAATTAAAGTGGACCTCGCACAACAATACTAAAGTATATTATCAAAGACATTCTTGCTGCAAACGTTTTGCTCACAATTTTAAAGTTAAAACGTTAGCAATCAAGTCAGATCCTGAAATTGTACAATGTCTAGATTTATACATTAATTTAATGACTGTTGGTACAATTATTCAAGCAATATAACCCCGGGTAAAACGGTCGTGTAGTAATTTCTGCGCATTAAAGAACAAAAGCGCTATTATACCTCGCTGCTTACGACATAAAACAAAAGGTTTATGTGTTCTATCTCCGTTTTGTAGCTCTTAGGGTCTTTACACACGGACCACTCGATGGTAGACCCGAAGTGGTCTCTGTGTAAAGATTCATATTGAAAATGGCAGGTCAGACTGATCTAAAAGGATGGTGTTCAATCTCGACCAAACGCACAATGAGTGAATTTTACAATCTATCGTAAACCATCTTCTCTAAAGAAGGCATTAATGGAAGCGCAAGTTAAAATTTATATTTCTTTCTTCAGTTTTTAGCTATACAGATATTTTGACAAAATAGATAAAATATTTCTTCAAAAGATACAGTTAGCTTAATTTGCTACACAAATACAAATAGTTATTTAATTTCTGTCTTACCCACCTCGGTGGCGTAGTTAACGTGCTAGTTTTGTGTTGAGCTAGACTGTCAAGGACCGGGAGATCGAGGTTCGAATCTCGCTCGGATGAACTAGGGTGGTTTTTCCTAAATGGTTTTCAACTCTCCCTCCAAGCAAATGTGGGTTCACGTCCTCTGTATTCAACCTTCCCAATTCCTAACCCATTAGCGTAATTAGTACTTAAGCATATAAACCGAACGTTTAGTAAGATTTGGTGATAAATAAATGAATAAATAAATAATATGTCTTGCTCAATGCATAGTTTGACCATTAAAAAGTTTCTGGCCAAATGCCGCGACGCTCGTGACATATATTCAAAAACGGGTGTGATTATTATTTGTATAAAATTAAACTAAATGTATCTACCGAAGCCAAATTATATTTATTCTCACCCAAAAGATTTTAATCACTCAAACTGCAAAAATACTCGCTTTGCCTACCATCCCAGAACATAGTATATCCAAATTAACTGGGCTTGTGTTCATAATGTCAATACTATTTTGTTTGGTTGTAAAGGTAGGGATTTGAATCCAGGCTGGGTAAATGCATATTGTTTTTTTTCCTAAATCGCTTACCACTTTCTCTGTGCAATTGCGAGTACATTATCTCTTAATTCTACCATCCTCGTCCTTATCACATTAACGTAATTAATATAGATCTGACTGACCTCAGTTATCATGAGGTAAAGTGCTTGCCTCAGGACCCGATGTACGTGAGCTCAAACCCAGCCGGGGGTCGACGTATTTTTCTTGAGTTATAAAAATCCGTAGCACAACTTCCTTCGGAGGGGAAATAAAGCCGTCGTTCCCATGTCGATTGTGGAATGTGAAGCAATGGAAGGTATGTACAAATATGTTTCCTGGCAAAATTGGTAAGCCCTTTTGCTCTAGCTCATAGAAATTCTCGTGTGCTGACATCAGTTGGTTCAGAAAGTAAACGTAAAATACCTTAAATAAAAAATATACAAGAGCACACTGCGAACTGGTAGTGGGACTTGGGGAAGAGCGGAAAACCTTTCTAGTTAGAAAAAATAAGTTTGGCTTGAGAGTCCTAAGCAAAGATAAGAATTGATTTTAAAGTTTTTCTCGTTCTGTTGTTAGAATTAACTAAATTTCTATGACTGAGCCACGTCGATGAAATTATCTCCAACGCTTCAGTCATTTTCTGGGATATTTGTTTTAGCTACATGTTAAAACGTTAGAAACGATTTAAGATAAACAGCACATATTTGGAATTAGTTAAAATGCATTGGGAAGAATTTTTATCTCAATTACAGTCCTTTAAATAAGTGTAAACTGGGTCGAAAAATCCAAGAAGACAGCCTTTAAAGGAATGAAGATTCTATGAAAATACTGTCTCTAACAACTTGAACGTTTGAATATTTTGTGATGTAACTATCACTTAAAAATTTATGGCTTTGTATATATTTCTGAAACCTTGTCAACTCTAATTTTTTTTTATCTTATATTAGCTATTTTTCTTTGTTTGACAATATATAAACTGAAAAATAACGAAAAAGTTTTAAAAAGTACTCATTTTAACTCTTGATTTTAACTATCTCATAAAAAGAAAGTTTTGTAATCGTGAATATTTTCAATTCAGAGATTATGATGGATATGGATTATTTGAGATAGAACTGAAGCTAATATTCAGTGTGAACATAAAAAGATACTGTGGATATTTTTTATTTGTTCTAAGTATTAGTAAATATAATCCTGATGTAATTTCAGCCTAGTTATTGTTTATTATGTTCCTATTTAGTCCACTTAAAACCTCATCTAGTACTTTATATTAGCTTGAGGAAAAAATATTCAAAATTGTTGAACAGTCACTTGAAATATGTTTTTGAAATATGTTTTTGAAATATTCAGGTTTTTAAAATGATCCTCCTCTTAATACTTGTGTATATTACAAAGCTAATCACAGTCAATAATCACTAAATTACAAAATCTTCTAAGTTTACTTAATTCTTTTATTTATTTATTTGATGCGTTTAACGTGCATTTTCTGAACCGACAGATTATATCAACACACGACTTATAAACTAATTTACATCTTAACAGACACAACATACATCCGCAGCCGTTAATTCATCATTACGAAAAGGGTAAATCCATATTTCACCAATGTTGCTTTTTCACCATGCCGGGAATCGAACCTAAGACCCTTATCTCAGTAAACATACTCACCACTGACTGAGCTGAAGTGTCGAACGTTTTATTAAGTAATTGTTTATACAAACAACACCAAGAATCAACCAAATAGAGGGTTTTATATTCAAAGTCACCGAATATCTTCAGTAATTATGTATTCTGGGCATCTTCAGACGTACTCACAAGAACCTTTGATTAAAGTTTTATAAAAAAAACTATAATTTAGAATTAAATAGAATACTTTATTTTTGTTCAATGTCGTTGCGTAAGTCCATATCAAACCGGCCCACTGGGATATGTATCGGCGGCCCAGTCCACCCCTGCCTGAAACTACAACCATAACGGTTTAATAAGTTTTGTTCAAACTGGATGTATAGATGCTGGATAGTCATACCTCAAGGCCAAATCGTCGCTTGAATTTCAACTCTCAAGTTGAGATTCGTTTACTTATAACCGATTTTAGAAAATTTAAAATTTCAAGAAATCTATTTTAAAGATGTGGTTCAAAATTGACATATAGCGGGTGTTTTGCCAATTAAATAACACTCCATGTCTTTTAGAAGAAAAAAAAATGTTTTGAGAGTAATTTAGCATTGAATTATGTTTGAAAGTGGAAAATGCTTCGAAAATGACACAACGTAAATTATTTTGTTCAAAATTGACATCTGGCTAATGTTTTACATGAAAAAAAGAATTCGTGTTTTCTTTTTAACCAGGTATTTTAGGATAGTTTACAAATTACTTTTTTTATTTGAAAATTCTTAAAAAATTTTATAATAATTTGCTTCAAAATGTATTACTGAACCGTGTCATTTATGCTAGTAAAAATATGTTTGTTTTTCTGAGAATAAATTAATTAAGGGTGGTTTACTGATACCAGTTTAAAAAAAATAGATCCCCAACTTTAATAGTCAAAATGAAAAAGCATTTACGATTTTATTATACTATTTATAATATTTAACATTAATCGAGTGTACCGAGGTCATGTCTTAACTTAACCATTTGACATTTCGTCTGTCCAGATGTTTACTCCACAATAATTGTCAATGGTATCAAATACCACTAAACAACGTTTAAAAATGTAAAATAGAATATTGCTAAATTCCTAGAGAAAAGTTTCATGAGGTTGATATTTCTAAAACAGTAGAAAATATAAATTTAAAAAATTTATTTAGTGCTGCTCTAGAAATTAAACATACATAAAAAATATTAAATTTACAGTAAGCCAATTAGCTACATGTATGTATACAACTTTAATCTTCCTTGTATTTTTCTAAAGAAAATAAAATCCGATTCACGGATATTTTGGTAAATTCAACAGTTGAAAATATCTTAAATTACCCTATTTTTTTAATTATTTTTGTTCTTTTGAAAAGTCGCTATAGATTCTCATTAGGTGTTAAACTAACTAAAACATACTTGTGAGGTGAAAGAAAATGTAACAAGTTTTTTTAGTAACGTTTTGATTGTCAAAAGAGACTAAAATTACAGTGAATGCACACATTCTCAGTAAGAACGGTTTTCTTTGCTTTTTTATTTTCAAATGAAACTAGACATTTTTAATCAATTAGAAAGTTTTTTTAAATGTCTGGGAGGAAGGTTCTGGTAAACATGACAAGCGTATGGAAGATTGTAGAATGTTTTACTAATTTGACGTGAAAAGAATAAAAACGTAAAAACTAGGAACTGGTGCAAAATACTGATTCAATTACAGTAAAATATGTATGGAAAATTGGTTATTTAGTAGTCTACAAAAAATACACAAAGCTAGATCAGTATTACATTTATAGTTTAACTAAAACACAGATACTACAACTAATACTACAACACCATCAAAGACTATAGTACCTAGCAGGTAGAACGAAATGTCCTAAATTACTAAGATAAAAAAATAATTTAAACACAACCTAGAATTTCACTTCATATTACGATTACCTTGTTCCTTTTACGTTCTGTTGACCTCTAGTAGAGAGAAGTATTTTGATGTTAAAAAAAAATCGAACTTGATATTTTGGTAAATATCGAGGTTTCGTGACCGAATGAAATTGAAAAAGTTGTTTTTAAGATGACGTGTATCTATCTTGGCCTAGAACCTAAACTGTCTTACCGATTTGACTAAAACTTTGTATCTAGGGTTTACATAAGGTTCCTCCGAGAAGTTTTTGGAATAAGATATTATATAACTATAAAACTAAAGATAGTTTGTAGAAGGGCAATTTTTTTTTTCAAAACTCGCTCTATCTATTTTGATTAAACTTTGTATCTAGACATTGTTTAACATTGCGAACAGAATAGCAATCTGAGATATCCGTAAATCTATACTAATTGGTAAGGGATGGGTAAGGTCTAATTTTAAAGAAAATTTAGTTGCACTTAGAGTGAGATTATAAATCCCTCCACCACCTTCAGTAAACCCGGCTGGGATTCAAATATGGTCTTCTGTTTGCTTTAAAACAGACCAGACTCCTAAATCCACGTGCCCACTGACCACGAATTTCTTGTTGTATCAGATATTTTATATATTTTCACTTAACTTAATTTTTAGAAGCTCACATTTTGTATGTAAATGATGTTATAATATTTTGGATAAAACAAACAAACTAAAACGTCGTTTTCGTAACCGAGTTTTGATTTCGGTCAACTTCTTTTAAATGGAACCTTGGTTTGGTTTTAGAAAGGATATTTTTTTAAATATTGCAAGAGAAATGACAAATGTATTGTTTTTTTATTTATATGTTTTTCTTATTATGGAAAAGGAATATTTCTGAAAATGTAAAATAATGTTAATCTGTAAATGTGATAATAAGCTGTATGTGTGATGAGTGAATGAAGAAATGAAGATAGAAGTGTATTTTTTTCTAATCATGGCCTAACCCAACTATCATTTCAGTAGTTACATAATGAAAGCGCAAAGACCGAATTAGTTTACCTGCTTTGTAGTAGATCAAAAGCGCACCAGGTAGATACACCAAAAGTGCACCATTGTTTGTAATCTCTGAGCCCCAAATAGCAACATCGCAAGAAATTTATATTTCTCAGAAATTACAAGTATTGTGAATTTCGTGAATTAGACAGTTATCAACTTAACCTAACTTAAACCTATATTGTAAAGAGATTTTTAGCACCGCGTCTTACTATCCGTTCGAGTTATATACTCATTTACTAATTACGATAGTGATTTTAGGGATTAGGTAGGTCATATTTAGAGAAAGTGTACCCGAGTTTGCATGGAGGGATAGTATTAAACCATTTTAGGAGATAACCTCATTACACCTGACCTATATTCGAACCTCGATCTCTCCGTAATTGGAAGTCTAGTCTACTGCGAAAGTAGCGCGTTAGACCACGTGGCTACGGAAGCGGGTCTTTTGTTTATTATTTTGTGCACTTTTGAAATTAACTTTCCCTTTTGTGCGCTTTCGTGTTCTCGGCCTTTCAGTTTGGCTTCTTTCCCTATCACCTAAATTAGATAATTGCTCAGGGTTTCAACACCGTTTTCATATATTTCTAAGCCATTAAGCAATTAATCCTAAAAAAGTACAAAATTAAACCCTTAAATTTGGACCGTAGTTTAAAAGTTGTTGATTGCTGCGACTTTGTGTGTAGAATGTTTGCATCAACAATACAAAAATAACATTTTAAAAACCCAACGATTTCAATAACTAGAATCTTGTATCAGCTGAAAACAATATTTTTGTTCTCATTCTGTGAACTTATTTCTGAAAACAGAATAAAATTGACCCAAGCTGAGTTTTTTTTTTTTTTGTGTATGATATATCGGTATTACTTTCCTTGATACAATCCATCAAAAGATATTATAAGAAAGCGATCCTGGTCACACATCCATCAGGTTGTATTGCGTTGATGATGATGTTGATGTTTGTGATCTGCTCGTCCATCATACCCTTCCTTCTCGGGTTACATGAACAAAATCCATTAGTGGGACACTATCGTCCGTATTATTGTCCGTATATGTGTCTGCGTGCGTCACTCACAAGTCTGGAGAACACACAGGGGCTCTCGACGTTTGACGCGCACACGTACTCGAATTGATTCAGGTCAAATGGGGCGTATAATATTGGTGGTCACTGCCTGTTTTCTCGGTTTAGTAATTATTGAGGTCACCGACAGTCCAAGGACATATTGCTTTGATTAAAGATATTTTATTATTATTATTATTATTATTTATTAGCACCGCGTCTTACTACCCATTCGGGTTAACCGCACTTACGCTAATGTGTAATGGTAGGGTGATTGTGAGATGAAATGGAGGACCTACAGTTTAACGTGGGATCCAAACCACGGTGGAGGCCTGGCATTCCACACATTCACAAGTTGTGATTAATACACGTCTTGTCAGAGGTGAAGGAAGGCTTTGGTTAAAGATATCTATGGTGGCGATATTTACTCTTTGAAAAGGAGTTTAATATTATTATACTACTATAAAGCCACATGGCTGACTCATTCATTCACTCACTCATTCACTCACTCATTCACTCACTCATTCACTCACTCACTCATTCACTCACTCATTCACTCACTCACTCATTCACTCACTCATTCACTCACTCACTCATTCACTCACTCACTCATTCACTCACTCATTCACTCACTCACTCATTCACTCACTCACTCATTCACTCACTCATTCACTCACTCACTCACTCACTCATTCACTCACTCATTCACTCACTCACTCACTCACTCATTCACTCACTCACTCACTCACTCACTCACTCACATTAATGTTTACCCACTTCCAGATGAGATAGAAACTTGAAATTTGGCAAAATTATAGCTTCTAGTCTGTAACCGAAGGGGAAAATTCCAAAAAGTTAAAAAAATTAATTTTCAACCCTCGAAAAAAAAATCTAAATTGCGGAGAAACTTTAAAGTCGGTTCGGACCTTTCTTTGGAGGTCTCCTGTTGCTAAACGGTAAGACTTATCAAAAAAAGGCTCTGGAATTACATTAGTTTACATCCACTTGCAAAAAAAAAAAACCGCTGCGTGTTTGAGGGCGGAGCCCCCAACGAGAAAAGCGAGTCTGGCTATAAAATTAGTAACAACCCAAGTGTTAAGGCTGAGTGTGTATTAGTGCTTACTTAACTTAAGTTAAGATCTATATTTTCTTAGTGTTTTTATTTATCACCGAACATTACTACCTGTTCAGGTTATACGTTTGTATCATAATCACTCAAATGGGGTACGGATGAGGAAGGAATCATTTTATTAGTAATTTACCTGCATTTGCATGAAAGGAGATTAGGAAACCATTTGGGAAAAACAACCCTCAGTAGATCTGAGTGGTATTCGAACCACGATCTCCCCGTCTTCAACAGTCCAGTCTAACACGAGAGTGACGTCTTAGACCATTAGACCAATAGAACGATTTTTTTCAGTGTTTTTGACAACAGCTAAAATGGGGTAGAAAATTATCGCCTCAGGATCCGGTAATCATGGGTTTGAACCCAGCCGAGGTCGATGGATTTTTATTGATCTATAAAAATCCGTAGCACAACTTCCTTCTGAGGGAAAGTAAAGCCGTCGGTGCCATGTCGATTGTGGTATGAAAGAACCTTGAAAGGTATGTGAAAATACCTTGAAAGGTATGTGAAAATACCTTTTCCGGCAAAATTTGTAGGCACTTTCACTCTCTTTCATAGAAATTCTCGTGTGCTTATATAAACAGTCGGTTCAGAAAGTGCACGTTAAATAACTCAAATTTAAAAAAAATACAGGACCAACCATATTAACTATTGCTTCAGTACGTTTATTTTATTTTCTAAATTTTTTAATTTTTTTTAGCGCCGCATTTTACTCTCCGTTCGGGTTACACGTCTATGCACTAATTACACTAATGGGTTGGGGATTATGGAGTCTTAACTTAGAGGAAATGCATGTTGAGGGATAGTGGAAAGCCATTTTGGAAAAAACACCCTCGGAGCACCTGACCAGGATCAATCCCCGCTCTCCCCGTCTTCGGCAGTCTAGCCCAACATGAGAGTAGCGCGTTAGACCATACGGCAACCGACAGGGCTAATGATGTGTTACAATAGGCCTGTGTAGGAAATTAAACTTAGTGCATTTACTAAAGCTATATTTTAACTTGTTTGGGCAAAACAAATAATTTCGTAATAAAATCTTTAAAATGTACTTTTTAAGTTGCGTTTCTTCCTATTATACCTTATTATTCATTCAGCCTATCTATATAATATAACTTGTTTTCTAATATCAACTCACTAACTGGTAAGCTGTGCATGGGCAGATCCAGATCATTTTCATAGGGGGGTCATAGTTATAAATAACATAATTACTTACAATGTTAGATTTCTGTTTAAGGTAATGTAATAATTTCTCATTCATATTTGATATTATGTATGTTTTAAACCATGGTCATGCTCTCCAATTTTTTTAAATCGGATAGTTTTTATAAATTATTTGGAGTGACCCTCCTTCAACGATTTTTTTTAAATGATTCACTCTAGAAGCTATGAGTAGTCTTCACTTTGATTTTTTTTTTTAATAGATTCTTTTATAAGCCATTTAAAGTGTCCCTCACCCAAAAATTTGGATGCCCACTCGAAACTACTATTTAGAGTGATCCTCATCTTAATTTCTTACATAGTTAAATACCTCTAGAAGCAAATCTTTGAAGTGGTCTTCCATCAACAAAATTTTGAAATCTGAATTATTTTGGAGAATAGGCTATTTGGGGTGGACCTCGCCTGAAAATTCTTCAAAATGGCATGCGTCTAGAAGCTATTTGGAGCTGTCCTCCCCAATACATTTTGGACATTTGGATGACCATGGAAGCTATTTAGAGCTTTCCTCCCCCGACATTTTCTGCCAGTTAGATGCCTCTAGTCTAGTAGTTATTTTAAGCGGTCTTCTCCTCAAATTGTTGACAATAGAATGCATCTAGAAGTCATTTGGAGTTTAATTTAAGGCCATCTGTCAGCTTCATATTCGATAATATCAGAGGATTTGAAATATATCTAGGGGGGGATTTATTCCAGAGAGGAACGAATTTTTTCCAGAGGGTCAGAATCCCCCCCAGTTTCACCGCTCCTGCTGTCTACACATACTCTATATTAGGTATTTGTTGATGAACTGCTCTCAGACGATTATTAGTCTTCTTTGATGTGTGGTAGTCTACCGTCTCTATGTGGAACAATGGTCGTTAATCGCAATGTACGACAAATATTCGTACATGAAAACGAATATTTTTTTCCGCACTTTCGTGAGTCATATGGATCATTGAATAAACGTAGACGAATAACGTACGTGTGGACCCGGCTTAAGAGGTGTATACGCGTAAAAAGATAAAAAATGATATAATGTATCTAGGTTTTATTTATTTTCTAAAATTTTAACTTTCATTTTGTTTATTGTTTTAATTTTCTAACTTTCACAGGGGAGTCAACCGACACTTTGACCCCCCGCCACCTGAATCGGCGCTTGAAGCTGTGTTGCCCAACTTTTTTCACCCGAATCCCTCCCTCCCTCCCTCCTTGGTAGATCATCAGATTTCAACGCCCTCCCTCGTACCCACTCTAATTTTTGGGATGGTTATATTTTTCATTTCATTTATTTATTTAGGGTATTTTTACGTGCACTTGTTGAACAGACTAATTATATCAACTCATGGCTAACTTAAATATAGTACAGACACAACACCTAGCTCCCAGGCCGTTGATTCATCAATGTGTCAGAGGAAACCCACATTTCACCAATGATACATTTTTCTGCCATGCCAGGAATCGAACCCAGGACCCTCAGATCATGCTACCAACTGAGCTAAGCTAAAATGTTTTGTTTTCTAGTCACTTATTTATTTTATATAAAAATCAATGTGACATTGGCATCATAATAGTACAAAACCAATGACTGAAAATTAATGTTAGGGTTGGCATTGCTATGTTTTCATCAGTATGGGAATATTGGGTTTTATGTTTGACAGAGCACACCGCAAATCACTTTCCGCTTCAAGTAGACGAAGCTGTTTAGTTTCTATGAGAGTCAACTTTGAAAACTAATTGGTGCTGCACGTGGCCGCAATGGTAGCTGAGGGGAAGTGTAGAGAGAAGAAATGGGAGGGGAGAAGGCGAATCCGAGGCTTACGGGCTTGAAAATAATCACTTGAATGTACAAGAGCGCCTTATTTTTGGCTGGTCACCTAATAGAACAATTTACAGTTGGTAGGTAGTGTTGACAAGGCCACGTTATAACATTATCTTAATTTGGAAGAGAGACTGGATTTTTTTTTTTAAGTGTTTAGTTCTTTGCTAATTTTTAACGTTATTTCCAAATTATTCTTCCACATCCCAGTTTTGAAACTACACTGGTCTGGTTACACACACACATATTATTAAATATATTATACTACTATAAAGCCACATGGCTGACTCAATAACTGACATTAATGTTTACCCACTTCCAGATGAGCTAGAAACTTGAAATGTGGCAAACTTATAGCTTCTAGCCTGTAACCGACGGGAAAATTCCAAAAAGTTAAAAAAATTAATTTTCAACCCCCGAAAAAAATCCAAAATGTCGGAGAAACTTTAAAGTCTGTGCGGACCTTTCTTTGGAGGTCTTTTGTTGGCAAACGGTAAGGCCTATCAAAAAAAACGCTCTGGAATTACATTAGTTTACATCCACTTGCAAAAAAAAACTCACTGGGAGTTTGGGGACGGAGCCCCCAACGAACAAAGTGAGTATATATATAGGAGTAAGTAAGGCAGAATTTTAAGGAACTGCGCCCTTAGATGCTTGAAAGGAGAGTGGTAAACCAATAAGGGAAAAAACTCCCTCAGTACATCCGACTGGAATTAAAGCGCCACTTCTCCGTTACTGGCAAACCAGAATATACGAGCTTGACACTTAGACCACGTGTACACCGGTGCGAGCTATGCTAGGAATCGGGGAGGTATAATTTATAGTAGGTGTACCCACATTTTCATGGAGGAATATAGTAAAACCATTTAGGGAAAATTCAACTTCAATAAACGGCTGAGATTCGAACTCTGACCTCATATATACCTACAAAAATTAAACCAGTCGAGCTTGACTTCTAATCCGCGTGTAACAAAAATAATATTAATAGCCCATGTATTGGACGTCATTACATATTTTAAAAATATTATTTATTAGTTTATTTTCACGTCTGAGCGATAATTAAATTTTATACAACGGCTGTAACTCTTAAAGGTGTGATATTACCATCCTCCTAACGAAATAGATGGCGTGAGGTTAAAGGCCTCATCCTTCCCCTTCTTTGTTACTAAACCCACACAAGCTTTTATAAATGACCGTCATCTATTTGAATATGGTCTTCATAACGTGAGAGGTGGTGGAAAAATGAGTTATATCAACTATGATCTTTATTACACGGTCAAACCTATGTGTCACCAACAGCCGTTAAAACTGTGCGTAGGATGGAGAGATTAAATTGATGGTGGGAGGTTTCTCAACTAGAGCTCACTTCTTTTTATTGTTTATTATGCGTTCAGGATAGATTATTATGTCAGAAGCTACTTGATTCGCTGGTAGAACGGTCTAAGGCAGGGGTCTCCAAACTTTTTGCTATGCGGGTCACATAATATATATTACACATTTTCTCGGGCCAATGTAACGTTCATCTGTTCTTCAAGTAACATTATTTTTGCCCTGAATGTCTTGACATGCGCAAATAGATCATAAATCAAATTTGTTTCAACATTCAAATTAAGATTCAGGTCATATGGCCAGTCGCGTCTATAAAAAAAATCCCCTTTCCAAGGCCAGTCAGTGTTTGATAAAAGTGATTGACGTTGATTCTTCTCTGTGAGAAATGAATCAATTTATATGTAATAAATTATATTTATAATAACTAGCCAATATAATTACTGTTTTTTTTAAACTAGGTAACATATTTCGGATCTTTCCTTTGATAACCCTCTGCCGGGAGACTTGGAACTACCTCAAAATCTCACAGTCAAGCCGTTCTGTTGTCGGTATAAGGAATGGCACCTTCGACTGAAAATGAGCGTTTGCAATTCCGACAGCACTCTGGCTTGGTGTCATGGGGGGAAGCAGGCGTGTGGACAGAAACTGGACATGTCAAATAAATTGTGTGATTATTAAATAAGGAAGAGAAACAATTAATCTGTTTTTTGATAAAATCTTGGAACGGGCCGGATATAATCTTGTGGCGGGACGGATGTGGCCTGCGGGCCGTAGTTTGGAGACTCCTAGTCTAAGGCGTCGCTCTCGCAATATACTGGACTGGCCATAGTGATAATATCGGGGTTCGAGTCCCAGTTGGGTATGCTGATAGTGGTTTCTCTGAATGGTTTTCTACACTGCCGCCACGCAAATACTGGTACAATTCCTCTAAATTCAACACAACTCATACCTGCTTCGGTGGCCATATTATCTAACGGGCTACTCTCGCAGTAGAATAAACTGACGATGACTGGAGGATATTGGTTCGAATCTCGGTCGGGTGTACTGAGTGTGGGAGTGTCAGTGTTAAAGGGGCGGTTTTTTAAATTGCATGGAATGGTAGAAAATACAGTAGAGTTTTGGGCGGAAGGAAACTTTTGAAAAATACAAATATATTGTTTGCTGTCAACGTTGATAGGATTTTGCAATATTATTAGTATTATTTCATATCTATAAAAAAAGTTAGTTGCAGATCACATTAAATTTACGTATAAATATATAAAAATTGCTTAAGTATTTTTTATAATTTAAAGAAATTATTCTTGCAAAATAATGTGTTCTTGACTTAAAAAACAAAAATTTCCTCCATTCTTGCAATAGACTATACTGCCGGTGATGGGTAAATCGGAATTCTAATCCCAGTTGAGTGTACTTAGGATGATTTTTTTTCCTTAAAATGTTCTACTACACATCCTACACGCAAATGCGTGTACATTTCCTCTTAATTCTACCTTCCTCGTCCCTACCTCATTAATGCAACTACGCGCATAGTCCTGACAGGTAGAAAGACGGGTAGATAATGTCCCGTTGACGTGTTATATAAAGTGTGTCGTGGTTCCCATGAATGTCTTATTAGTTGGGGGCTATATTTCTCCTGGCCATGCGATCCTTTAGCATATAGAACAAGTGGGTAAAGCGCAGAAGCACTCCGCTAATTACTCGGGGGAAGTTGGGGGGGTAATCCTTGGATGGCTCATCACTGTAAATTAACGCTCATGTAATTATCAACAGGTGGTTTTGCTTTCCCTAGTTACAAATATGGGACACGCTAGAAAGAAATAACTAATAGTCATATAGCTAGCTACTTTAAGGAAAAAACAAGTTCATTTTAAAAATGTTGGTTTAAATTGTAAGAGGTAAGGGATTCTAAAGGCAAGAGACGTCAGTAATATTCACCTGTAAAGATAATGTAGAAACACTTATCTGGGAAAACAATATCACCGGACCCGCCTCGGTGGTCGAATGATCTAAGGCGTCTATCTCGCAATATACTAGACTGCCGATAACGGGGAGATTGGGGTTAGAATCCTGGTCGGGTGTACTGAAGGTGGTTTTTCAAAATGTTTTTCCACTCGCCCTCCACGCAAATACGAGTATATTTCCTCCTAATTAAACTTTTTCACATTAGCTTAACTATTGCAAATGCATATAATCCGTACGGTTGGTAAGTATTTAGTGCTAAAATAAATATATGTATATATCCGACACCTTAGTTCAGTCGGTAGCGTGTCTGCTTACCGAGCTAAGGGTCCTGGGTTCGATTCATGGCATTACTGACAAATTTATCATTGATGAAATATGGGTTTACCTTTTCACATTGATAAATTAATGGCCGGGGACAGGATTTTGTGCCTATCCTAGTCTTAAGTAAAAGTAAAATAATATATATATCACTAGCTAGGACCGACCCTGGCCTTCACGGTCATACCAACCTTTTAACTTGTCTTTTATACTATTTTTATGGAAAATACTAATACCAAGAAATATATATTCATGCCGAGTACAAAAGGTCAAACTTTGTGTTAACCTTTTCCCCCAAATGTTTGGATTTTTTTAAATTGTCTTTTCATAAAGAAAAAAAATTAATCATTGTAGGGATACTAATTAGGAAAATAGTCCTTCGAATCTCGAGATATAAAAATATTTCAGATTTGAAATAAAAAACCAATATATATTATATATATAAAATTCGAGTTGTAATTATCAAACTAGCTCAGAGTTAAGAACTTGGCTCATAATTGAGAGGTCATGTTCAAATCGTTGCTTTAGTTGTAGATGGCTGAAACGTGGAATAAGACGCATAAAATAACTAAAATATCGAGACTAGTAAATAATATTAAATATCATATAAAATGTGTATATATTAACTATATATTAAGTAAATTAAATATTTTTGATATCAATAAATGTATATAATATGTCACTACTGTGTATGAGATGAAGTTTTTAAATTCGTTATTTTAATCAACTTTATAATTAATCCTATAGCTTATAGAAGAAAATATGCATTATTATTAATTTGGGTATGTAATGTGTGTTTTAAAATTACATGATCATGTGAGCTTACGCCCTTAGAGAGTAGTAAATTGAACCAAACAAAAGGAGAGTGTTACCACCAAATTTAATATCCAATTAATGTGCTGAAACGTACTTAACAACCCTCATTTATAATTTTCCTGAAATATTCCCAAATATATCGTTAATTATTACTAAACCACTTCGGTGCCCTTATGGTCTAAGGCGCTAATCTCACAGTAAACTATATTGCTGATGAATAGGAGAATGAGGTTCGAATCTTTGTTGGTGTACTGAGGGTAGTTCTTACAAAAATGTTTCACTCTTCCTCCACAATAATGCGGGTACATTTCTTCTAAATATAACCTTCCTCATCCCTAAAACCACTAACGTAAATAGTACATAAGCGTATAACCCGAACCGGTAATAAAACGCGGTGCTAAAAAATTACTCTTAAGATAAAATAACAGGAGCCAAAATTGTTAAACCACCTTTCCTAAAAATTCGCCCAACTATTTAGAAAAAAATATATTTTAAATACTACAACACCATTAAAATTATCACACCTGTCTAATTAATTAGCTATTGGACATAAATACATTCCAACTATAACAGTTCTCCCAAGAAATCCTATCAAACCCTCTTTTTTTTAATTTTCAAAGTAAAAATTACATTACTCTTTCCCCAATGTGGCCAAACTAATAAAATTCCGAGAATATTAAAAGAACGAGCCTCGCCCTTTATTCTTTTCCTTCAACACACATATTTTAATCCAATGGAAACACCATGATTCTATGATCAAATAAACGTTTTATTTCCTCAAAAGATTTACATTTTTTGGAATATTCAACGGGTTTATCCAATAACCTTATAAACTTTCCAAATTTCGGGTCTTTATATCTATTAATGTAAATGTAGGCTGAGCCTACCTTAATGTTTAAGTGAATTGTAATTTATGAATGGTGCCCAGTTAGCTATAGATATTTATAGAAAAAAAGATATTTTGTATCTACCTATCAAATATTCAAACTAAAAGAAAAGTGATAGGGTACTGAAATTATTTTAACTGAAATTTTAACTAACATTCCTTTTTTATATGCCCAACCACATTTTTATAATACCGTATCGTGGTCCTTGGAAACTTGTATTTAGATCTTAAAAGCTTTGACTTACTGACCTACTAGCTCTATGGCATTAGATACTCGAAAATTAATGGTTATTTATTTATTTATCACCGCGTCTTGCTAACCGTTCGGGTTATACGCTTAAGTACTAATTACGCTAATGGGTTAGGTATTGGGAAGGTTGAATTCATAGGAAGTGAACCCGCATTTGCGTGGAGTGAGAGAAAACAATGTATGAAAAACTGAGATTCGAACCTCAATCTCCCCGTCCTCGGCAGTCTGGCTCAACACGAATCTAGATCGTTAGCCAACTACGCCACCGAGGTGGGTGAAAATTCACGGTTGAACTTACACTGGTACGCCACCTACTCCTATCTTGTGCTAATTTTATCCAATCCACCTCAAAACGCTTAATCTCTTTCATATCCATTCTAATGTTATCCTCCCATGTGCATCTAAGTCTTATCAATGGTCTTTTACCCAGTGGGTTTGCCAGTCAGTACCCCGAACACGGTTCTAGACATTCTCGCTGAATGTCCTACCCACCCTAATTTATGAGACTTGATAATCCTAACAAGCCTTGTGAGGAGTACAAGATATTTAGCTCATAATTATGTAAGCTCCTCCATTCCACAGTTACCTCCTCCCTTTTTGGGCCAAATATTTTCCTACGCACCTGGTTTTCGAGCCTACAGAATATAATATAGTTAGTATTTTGACATCAGACAGTCCCCCATTCGAACTGAATTGATTGTTAGTAGATATAGGGAAATTGGTTGACTCCCAGGATTAGACCATATATACGGCCTGAACTGCTTATTATTATTATTATTATACAGGGAGATTGGTTGACTCCAGGGATTAGACTATAAATACGGCCTGAATTGCTTGCTATTATACAGGGATATTGTTTGACTACCGAAAATAGACTATAAATACGGGCTAAACTGCTTGTTATTATACAGGGATATTGTTTGACTACCGAAAATAGACTATAAATACGGGCTAAACTGCTTGTTATTATACAGGGAGATTGTTTGACTACCGAAACTAGACTATAAATATCTTCCTTGGAATATAACTTATTAATCTCATTCGAATGACAACAGTTCTCCCACTGCTTAGTGATTTAAATCAGAGATATAATATTTTAGTAATGTCAAGTATCTCCTAAGCATGGAATACACTTTTTTTTAGGGATCAAAAGAATAATTACGCTAAATATGCAAGTTGTGACGTTCATTAACGTGCCTGAAAGTAATAGTGTTTATATTTACCCCATTTGACGGTGTAAACTATTTCGAAAACTAAACGTGATATCACGTTCGTCGTTTCACATTTTTATCTTGTTTCGTTATAGTAAATTACTCTCCGAAGAGTAACTACGAGAATGTATATAGAGTTATAGACAATGTTTATTTAACTTACCAGCTTAGGTGGTCGAATGTTCTAAGGAGTCACACTTGCAAGAAACTGGACTGTCAATTACAAGAATATCATAGCTAGAATCCTGGCCGGGCGTATTGAGGGAGTTTTTTCCCCTAAATTGCTTTCCACTCTCCCTCCACGCAAATGCGATTACTTATCTTCTAAATTCATTATTTCTCATCTCTATAACACTAGCGTTGTTATTTAGTTAGTTATTTAGTGCCACGTCTTACTACCCGTTCGGGTTATACGCATACGTACTAATTACGCTAATAGTTTCAGAGATTAGGATGGTTAGATTTAGAGGGAGTGTACCCACATTTGCGAGAAAGAAGAGTGGAAAAACATTTTGGAAAAGCTACCCTCAATACACCCTACTAAGATTCAAACCTCAATCACCCCGTCATTGGCAGTCCAATATACTGCGATAGTAGCGCGTTAGACCACGTGACCACCAACAAAGCCAAAGCGGACTCTGCCGCAGTTAACAGATAAGTTAGTCTGTGAGTTGTAGATCCAATACAACCACGTGTCCAGGAAAACACCCCTGGCACAAATAAACAGCCACACACGTATATAATTAGTCAGCCAACGTTAGTAGCTATTGTAAGTTAACCGTCTGTAAAGCAAATTTTAAAAAAACTGCTAAAAACTATTAGCTAAAGAAAAAAGACAAATGACAAATGGTGAACGTATGACATTTTCCAAATATCACGTATTCTGTAACAAACATCGGAAGCAAAACACGCCCTCCTCCCCTTTACGGTTTTCTCTCTCTCTGCTTGTTAAGTTTTTGCGACGCGCAACCAGTATTTGAACTGAAGCACGCCCCTCCTTTGTTTCAAGTTGAAAGTTGATTTACGGTACTATTGCTCCGTCCCAGTACACAATTCCACGTACACCGTGTGTGGCCCTCCTTACCCAGGCTTGCCAACTCTATAGTTTCAAGCTAAAGAGCACGGATATGAAAATTGATTGCATTTTACCTAGGGATGAAAAGTTTCCGGTGAATATTCCATAGTGACATCTTGCGGAATATTAAATATACCCCATGCTTCTTATGAATGGACATTTCTGACAGCTAGAAAAGCTGATAGATCTACTTTCACGTATTCATACGTCAGGTCATGTTATATGTAGTGGATACGTATGATAGATATTACTAACATCTATAAATAATAATAATAATAATAATAATAATAATAATAATAATAATAATAATATAGTAAAATATTATCAATATTAACCACTAAAAAATATGTTTGTATTTTCTAAAAGGTACTTCCAATGTCCATTCGTAAGAAAATGATGATAGGTAAAAGAGCTGGGAGGTGGTGAGGTGGCTTCTAGACATAAGCCTAAAGTCATAAAATATTTTGTTGAGGGTTGAGTATAGGAAGGGGGGGGGGAAGGGAGGGAAGTTTTTATCACATACTTAAGCCAACCTTGAAATTATTTTAAATATTTAATCGTCCACTTGCTCTAAATTCAACCTTGCTCATCCCTAACACACAGTGTAGCTTAGTACCTATGCGGATAGCACGTACGGGTATTAAGATGCGATGCTAAAAGAAATGCATGGAATTGATTAAATCTAAGTGGAAACTTTAAAAAAAATTAACATCTCGACTATACATTTATATTATTTAAATTTCTGGAACTTTTTTAAAGAACAAATGATTGCAAATTTTCTATCTCACATCTTTTATTTTAACTTGGCAGGATAATACTTTCCTAGGCGAGTATAAAAATAAAAAAACAGGCTCTTGAAATACAGAAGGCACGGTCCGCAATTTATATTTTATTCAAAATTAATTGCACCACATAATAATGAATTCTGATCACAACAGGATCCAAATCAAATTCTCTTGTTAGTTTGTGGTGGGGAGAGGGGAATGTAGGTAGGGAATAATCTTCATATAAAATTATATTCTGAGCCAATAAACATCAACAATAATTATCAATTTGGCTTATTTTTATAAGAAATTCATTATGAAAGTTTTTTTGCTCGGTGCCTTATTACCCGTTCGGGTTATACGCTTATGTACTACTACACTAATGGTTTTAGAGATCAGGAAGGTCACACTTATAGGAAGTGTACCCGCATTTCTATGGAGGTATAGTGAAAAACTATTTTGGAAAATCTACCTTCAGTACACCCGACCGATACTCTAGCCTCGATTTCCCCGTTATCGGTAGTATAGTCCACTGAGAGAGTAGCGCGTTAGACCACGCAGCCACCGAAGTGGGTATGAGACTATAATAATTTTACTTTAACGAGAGCTTCAGGATATTACTTTTAGCGCCAAAGTGGTGGTGCTACATATGCGGCATTTGTTGAATCCCGAATAACGAATGCAAGTAATTCGGCGAATACCTCGTAGGGATGATTACCAACATTTCCCGTCGGTTGTCGGTAATCCATCACACATCAAAAGGAACAATTAGTCTACCTCTGAGGTCTTGGGATAAAGTGCTCACTTTAGGACTCGACGTTTATGGGTTCAATCCAGCTGAGGTCGACGGATTTTTCTTTAGCAATAAAAATCCATATAACAACTTCCTTTGGAGGAGAAGTATAGCCGTCGGACATATGGCTGTAGGTGTATTCAACAACAATAATAATACCGTAGATTGTTCTATCAACGCCTTAAAAGTAAAAAATAAATATTCTACGATAGCAACGTTTAGAACATGTCTAAATAAAGTTAAAGGAAATCTGTATAATTGTGTGGCTAGCAGTGTTATTGTCCATTTCACTCTCCATGTTTATTCAGAATGTTCGCCGTTCTCGACAGCTTACTTCTTGACTCTGCGATTCGACAAATAGGCGCATGTGTGTGGATGTGTACTCGTCATTCGACAAACAGTTTGGCAAGTAATTCGTGAAGAGGTGAATGTCGCATGTGTATTACCGCCTAAAGATTGTACAGCTGTCGAAATTATAATTTAAGTATTATCCGAATCGTAACGTTGGCGACGCTGTCCTTCTCCGACTAGAGCTCGTGGCTGGTAAATGAATCGTGAAGCATTAACACAACTTCAGGGGAATT
The DNA here is from genome assembly GCA_902151455.1 of Timema bartmani. NCBI lineage: Eukaryota > Metazoa > Arthropoda > Insecta > Phasmatodea > Timematidae > Timema > Timema bartmani. Next base: position 935,896 of record CABFWB010000004.1, read on the forward strand.
TATGAGTTAATACTAAGACTTCACGCGTATCTCATATTCTTCTCTCGGTCGAATCATGCAAAGAATTTAAAGTTTGTTTCTTCTTTTATCTTTGATGTATAATGATATTTTAATATCGTCATATTTTTTTGCTTTCAGTGGTATACAACTCATACGCAATGAAACACACTGATTACACCCAAACACCATTTAGAAACTAGTCTTAACACATGAGTTTACTGCACTAAACTAATCCGCTGATTGATAAAGTCATCAATAACAAATTTATAGTCGTGCCAGAAATTGAACCCATGGACCTTTATCTAAAGATCGAGTGTATTTAAGCTGGTTTTTCAAGATGGTTTCCCACTCTCCCTCCACGCAAATTAAATTGAATATTCTCTACCTTTTTCTTTTATCATCCTTTCTTTCCCCGTTAGTATAACCATAGAGAAATGAATCCTTTCTCTATGGTATAACCATAGAGAAATGAATACCTCTATGGTATAACTAAACGCGGCCAGTACAAACCTGCAGAAACCCTTATTACTTTCTCTCTATCTTACAGGTAGAGAAAGTATGGTGATCGTCAAAAAAATCGAACTCGAGATTTTGATGAATTTTGACGTTTCATGACTTCCTGAATCCGAAAAAGTTGTTTTTGAATTTCCGTCTGTCTGTCTGTCTGTCTGTCTGTCTGTACCTCCAACTAGAGCCTAAACTATTTTACCGATTGAGCTGAAACTTGATATCTAGGGTTTTCATAGGGTTGCCCCGAGGGGTTTTTGGAATTGGATATCTACCCCTAAAATTAAGGGTAGTTTACTGAAGGGCGAAAAGAGAAAAATTTGGTTTTCTCAAAATCTGCTCAAACGATTTTGATTAAAATTCGTATCTAGGCGTTGATTAAGATTATAAATAAACTGGCTATTTTCATTTTCCTATGAAAATGATTTTTAGGGTACTTTACAGAAGCGTTAATTTCCGTATCTCCACAACTATTTGAGAAACTAAACAACTTATCATTGCAAAATTGTAGGACTATTAGAAATAAAAAACTTTTATTTGACATATATTTTTATAAAAGCAACAGTTTCTGAGATATTTGCAAATATATTAATACAATTTTGTGAGCTTTAGTTGTAAACATATACTACTTAAGTCTTAACGCAATAATTCTCCAATGCCATAGAGTAATTAAATATAAGTATCTAAAAAAGTATGTTATTTTTCCTTAAAGCTCTTAGGAGAAATGTTTGCATAGCAATGATCTATCTCCATTTTAGACTCAATAGTCAATATTTACATTTTTTATTGGTCAAAATGTATAAATGAATAATTAAATATCAATGCGATGACTTGAAGATCTGCAACACCTTATAAAATGTTAAAATTTTAACCAGAAATCGAAATTTTAATACGAAGTGTTGACCCTTGTGGAAGACATTAAACTGTTTGAAATGCTCTTAGGTGGACAAAGATGCGCCTCTTTTCTCATTGATTCTATATCATTGTATATTATTTTATGCGTGTTCTTATGTGGAGTGGTGATGATACAATGTACATTATTCCGTTCAGAAATCTTACGAGTTTATAGAAAGAGAGAGAAAGTTTGTGCGGTATGCCGTACCATTTATTTTTTTAGCTCGTATTACCTTCTTTCGTCCGCTATGTCCCCTGTGGCCTAGTGGTCAAGGAGGCTAACTACAGGTCTAGAAGACCCTAATCTCATTATCACACCTCAACTCGCGGTGGCTTTCATCTCCTGGGCTCTAGACTCTTATTAGAGGATTTCAAATGAAGAGTTTGTGAATCAGACAAAAGGTGTTTGGTTTCTTTAGCACTGAACACCATGCATCCAAGAGTGTTAAACTACTAAAATCAATAATATAACAAATATAGCTGCTTATCTTAAAGTTTAAATATTTACCAAAATTAATTAAATTTAATCAAACTAGCATTTATTTGGAAACAGAGTGAAAAGTCAACATGTAGCGAGAAAGAAAAATGTCAATGCAAACACCTTAGATTCAAGTGCAGCCTTTCTGTATGTATTTATGTATGTATATTTATGTGAATGTGTATGTGTATATGTATGTGTGTATGTGTATATGTGTGTATGTATATGTATGTGTATGTATATGTGTGTGAATGTATGTATATGTATGAATATATATGTAGGTATGTATTTATTATGTATGTATTTATATGTATGTATTTATTTGTGTGTGTATGAATGTGTATGTATATGTGTATGTATATGTATATGTGTGTATGTATATGCATGTATGTATATGTATGAATTTATACGTATGTATGTATATATATTTAGTCATTCATTTATTTATTTTCGTTAGTTTTAACATGCAATGTAAACGCCCTTTGGATGTTAATCACGGGCTGGCCTGTTTAGGGTGGAATTCAGAACAGTTGTGGCAAAAAAAAAAAGCTCACTAATACATTATGTATACACTACGGGTAAAGTCCGAACCCGGATAAAGTCAATATTATCCAGATAATGTTGATGTTATCCAAAATACGTAGATAATGTTGAGTGAAAGGTGATTGATTAATGTTTTTCGAAGTTTATCAAGAAAATACAGACGTTATCCACCCGCACTTGGATAGTGGCAATTTCTATGGTTGAAGCTAGCTTAAGTAAATAAAGCATAAAATGGGCCATTTCGAATGTTAGTGCACTAACACGATCCAATTTACTGTCCAATTTCAAAATATTGTTTCAAAATAAAATTCGTGTTTAAACGTGCTTAGCTTTACAAATATTATTCCACTTTATCCCAGTTTTACTGGTTAGTGTTTATATTATCGGGATAGTGTGTAAATGAGAAAAAACTACATCCTATTTCTGACTTCATCCACAGCACCTGACCAATGTTGACATCTCCTGGCTAATCTTGACATTATCCAGATTTCGCACACTACCCGTAACATATATGTATAGTTATGTTTTTATGAACACAATTTTTTGTTTGCGTGCCGTATAAAGTCAATCAGTGGGTTGGATCCAGTCCGTGGGCTGTTGATTGCTGACCGTATCTTATACGGGTTGTCTTATGACGGGGTATAATGCACGTGAGTTTGATGAATCCGGAGCTGTTTAGAGTAACCTACCAACTGTCAGAAAAGGTTACCTAGATGCACCAACATTTCTCGAGAATTTTTTTTTACGACCTTTTTCTCGATGCATTAAAATTGCTATTGAAATGTTTTTAAAGTTCATTAATAAATTTTTTTAATAGAATATAATACACACGCAAAATAAAATAAAACATGATATTTGCTGAAAAATCTAATTATTTGGCTTTTAAAATGCGTATCAAGCTCAATTTTACTAATTTAAATCCAAAATAAGGGTGTTAAAAATGTTAAACTAAATTTTTTATCTGTATCAGGTTGTCCGTCATCATGCTTTGTCTTTTTTTTTTTAACTGTCACAAGTAAGCAAGCGTTCACTTTAAAAACATTGTATCAAATAGTTTTAAAATATTATATTTTACTTTAAAAAACCTTATATATAGTATAACTATATGAATTGTTAAAATATATATACGTATTAAGTAAAACCACGTATTAAGTACACCCAACTGTGATTTGAACCCCGATCTCCCTGTCATCGGCAGTCTAGTCTAACAGGAGAGTGAAACCTTAGACCATGCAGCCACCGAAGTAGGTAAAAACCTATATTAATTGTTTGTTACTACAGGCTAGTCCTGTCTCTGACATGCACAATTTCGGATTTCGCACGCCAAATTGGTTTCCTGTTGTTATCTATTTTTAGATTTTTTTAAATATGGTCTAGCGTGGCTTATATCCAAGGCTATGACAGGTTATCATGTTTGTTTTTATTTCAAGTTTAGGAATTTTCTCATAAATATGTCATGAGCCACAGGCCAATACTACAACACTATCCACGTGATCGAAGCGTGCTAAATCCCCCCTTGGCCATCCCTTGATATAATTTTTAGTTTTAATAATTTTAGGGATAGCTACAATAATTATGTAATCTGTGCGCGATGTTTCAGCTTTGTATCTTATAAAGAAGTTTGAGAAAAACTATGGATTTACAAAGATAAAAACAAGCACCAAATTATATAGATACCAAGTTTCACAATAAAAAAAGTCCGTTCGAGCTATACGAACCGCGTAATGTAGAGGAAATGTACCCGCGTTCGTGGGTAGGGGAGGGAACCATTTAGGAATAACCCCCCTTGGTTCACACAGCCAGGAATCGAACTCCATCCTCCCTGTCGTTTGTAGGTCAGATTAAGAGCAGTAAGACCTACTTCAGTGGCCGCATAGTCTTAAGGCGTCACTCTCGAAATGGACTAGACCACTGATGACAGGGATGTTGGAGATTGAATCCCGGTCGGGTGTACTGAGGGAGTTTTTCCCCTAAGTGCTTTCCCACCTTTCTTTAACGTAAATACGGGTAAACTTCCTCTTAATTCGACTTTCCTCATCCTAAAGGTAGGGATGTAGGGATCGCGATAAAAGGCCCGGTTTTTTTTTGCCGTTTTTATGGCAAAACATGAATTCTTTTTTTTGCCAAAATAAATCAAATATTGGTTCAGTACAAACATATAATTTAATTTTATAACAGTGTTGATATCAACAGTTGCTGAATATCTGCCATGAGCATAGCAGCATTATTTCATAATCTAACAGAACGGATAGTAATAAGCGGCGCTAAAAAAAATCCTTGGATCGTCTGATCAATCCTTTTATAAGGCTAGTGCATGAAATAACGTAAGGTGTGAAAGGGAGTAAGAGGGTAATATCGGTCTAAACTTACGGCTATAAAATATGAGCTCGAAAATTGAACAGTGGGTCTACCGGTGCGGGTTCTACAGCAATAACTTAATATCTTAAGCTGGTGGTTAAGGATAGGGGAAGTCTCTCAACACCTTTGCTCCCATTTGACCAACCAATCGGGATATTACGTAATGGTTGTGTGCAGGGTTAGGTAGGTAATAGTTGTACGGTGTTGTGTTGCTAATAACACCGTAATAACACGTCTCTATCCACCCTGGTAACAATCAACCGTTAAATAACGAGATATAAAACTTGGCAACTGATGAAATTGTTTAAAAATCTGATTGTAGTTTTATTTTGTGTTCTAATTATTTAGGCATCCCAGACTCAAAAGCGGCAATTAGCGCTGTTAAACAATTGCAAACATTTAACTAATGAAAGAAAAGCTCAAATACAAGGGAGGAGCACAGAGAGAAAAAGAGGAGAAGATAACGAATAAGGAAACAAAACAAATTTACAGATATTCGTTAATTGAAAACACCTGGACACGGCAAAAAAGGGCTGTTCTTTAATTAAGGCTTTTTTCCCCATAATTCCCTACCCCTTTTCACCCACCAAGTAAAGGATCGTAATATTTTCAGTTCCACCCCTCTCCCTCCCCCCCCCCCTCATTTTATCAGATATTTGTTTAGTTTTTGTTAAATTAAACTATTTTAGTGGTTTAATTATTTTTAAACATACGAGTTTATATAAAGCGCATGAAATGAAATTCTAGAATACTTTAAACTGCAGTAATTAAATAAAATACAAGTTAAATTTTAATATTAATTAATTTTCTGCCAAAAGAAATTTTACAGTTTTTTTTTCACTATACACATTGATAAAAACCTTACGTAAGATAGATTCGGACCCCCCTCCACCCTTTTCCACCCCCCACCACCACACTCTCTCGTGATAAAACGTAAAAAAAAAACTGAACCACCCTCCCCCCTCACAAAAAATTACGTGAACTAAGGACGGCCCCTAAGTCAATCGTCCTGAGCTCGATTCCGGTTTCTAGGCGTCATTTTTCAATTTACAAATACGATACTTGATGTGGCTGTATCTTTAGTGTAAAGATTAGTTCTATATTATATTAATGTACAATTAAATTGTACATGCGTTAGCTTTCTTTCCAAATATAACCGCCACGGTGGTCGCGTGACCTAACGCTTCACTCCTTCATTAGACTACGAAAATGTGGGAACATTTTCTATAAATTATACCTTCCTATGCGGCTAGCCCAAATGTGAAGCAAGACGCAGTGCATAAAAAAAGTTATAATATCTCAAAGGATGATTTAATCAAACAGATAATTCGAAAAATACATATTTGTATGTGTTAAAAAACAGGTTGAGTATAAGTACTTGACCATGTGAAGAGAAGTTTAAAATGTTTGTCCAAAAAAATAAAAGGTTAAGACTTGAAAGTATTTTACACACGTCAATAAAAAGCAGGAATGGAATGTTTGTACGTGTAGGAAAGGGTTTGGAGTAAATGTGTTTGCTCATGCCTAGAAAAATATAAGTTATCTTTTGAAAGAATGTCACCTAATGTTTTTATATTATTTTTATTATTTCTAAGTACCGCGTCTTACTACCTGTTCAGATTATATGTAGTTTTTTTAATCTTATATCTGGACTACTGTAAATTATTGATATTTGAATTAAACTTACTTTTATCGAGTGTGGAGAAATTATTTTTATGTCATTTATTTTTTAAATAAATACACTTAATTTTTGAGGTGTTTGTTTGTTGTTTATGTTAATAGTGTAATCTACATGTATAAAATATAAGAAACCACAAAATAAAATATATTAAAGTTTCCTGGAAGTTGAAAAATGACACCTGGACACGGAAATTGTTAAAATTTGATAAATCCGCATCTGTGATATAAAATTGTGATCGTCAATCATATAATAAGTATAGTGACTATTCCCACTTTGATGGTCGAATGGTATAAGTCGTCACTCTCGCAATAGACTAGACTTGCGATGACGCAGATATCGGGGCTATAATCCGAGTTGTGGTTTTTCCTAAATGTTTTTTCTACTCTCCCTCTACGCAAAAACGGGTACACTTCCTCTAAATTCAACCTTCCTAATCCTTACTAAATAACGTAATTAGCACATATTCGTACAACCTGAATGGGTAGTGAGACAGGGTGACAATATATATATATTATCATTATCATCATCATCATCATGAACTGTCTCCAGCCTGTGGCCTTTTTTTTAGTAAATTGCCTGCATCTCCCTCTGTCCTTCTACTATTCTTTCTCCTGCACTCTATTCCACTTTCCTCATCTCACTTGCTGCTATTTGTTCCTCCCATCTCTTCCTTGGTCTTCCTTGCGGTCTCTTACTTATAAAATTCATATTCATTAATCTTCTTAAAATCCTTTCCCCTTCCATCCTCATTACGTGTCCATACCATTCCATCCTAGCTTCCTCTACTATATCATGAACCCCCTGTACTCCAACTCTAGACCTTACATCGTCATTCCTAATCCTATCTCTTCTGGTGACAACTAACATGCTCCTAATACATTTCATCCCCATGGCTTCCTATTTCCTCGTTTCTCTTTTATCTAAAGTCCAAGCTTCCTTTGCATACGTTACTAAGGGTACAACACCTCCTTACACTTTAAAGGCACTTCTCTTTTCCAGTGTAGGTCTCTTACACACCTGTAGAAAACCTCTCCCTGCTGCCATCGTCTCACTGTATCTACTCTGTTGCCCCTTTTTACCTCAATCACACTACGCAGATAGTTTACGCTATTTGCTTCTTTCAAATCAGCTTCTTTCAAATCTACTCCATCCAATTCTATCATCTTTCTTGGCCTTGTTCTCTACCTTATCATTACCATCATCCCTTCACTTTTCGCCATACTAGATTTCATTCCACACTTTTTCACCTCTTCATTCTATGTTTGTAGATTATGTGTTTATCTAATCAATTAAATCAGAATGTTCACGTTAAATACCTTTCTTAATTAAATAAATATACATGGAAACACACTGTATCTTCAAAAAACCTCGCAAAAAAAATTGTTTCAATAACCAAAGACTGTTTAATAGGTTAATTTTAGAAATACACTGTTCTATTGTAAATGCTTTGTTTTAACAACGATCAATTTGCAATTTTATTACTTCTATTATTTAAAAAAATAGTTGAGCTGTTTAAAGCGCACTTTAACAGACAAATTATATCAGCACTCTACTCATAAACTAACTTAAATCTAGAACAGATAAAACANAATCACTGTGAAGTGGGAAACCCACATTTCACCATTGATACATTTCTCTGCCATGTCGGGAATCAAACTCGGTACCCTTAACTTAGCAAGCAGGTAGGCTACCGATTGAGCTAGGGTGTAGAACTACTGCTTTTAGTTCTAAAAGAAAACGTATATTTTAGGTAGCTTGTATTTTCTCAACTTTATGACTTCATATATAATATTGTGTACCTATTTTTTATCTTTACATATATTTGACTACCGTATCTAACTTTGAAGTATTTGGAGTGAAAGTATTACTATCTAATGATCTTAAAAAAAAACCTTTTGGCCATTTCGGAAGCCTTTCAAATCCACTCTCGTTTCCGAACTTAAGCCCAATGGACACATAAGAGAAGCATCTGATCGTAGTTTATTGAAGCACGTTCTTTAGATCTTTCCTTCAAACATTCATGTTCGTCTCCGGTAAAAGGTAAGGACTAGGAAGTGAAATAAAATGGAGAAAAGGAGCACAAAAAGGAAATTGGACGTGCCCCATTCGACGTGTTTCCGGCAGCGAGTCACCATCCTACTGGAAGTCGTCAAGAATAGTAAAAGCGGCATGAAATAAAAAAATATATCACGTCATATACATACACAGGAAATAGATCACAGAGTAATTTAAATCAATCACAGTAACATATTTAGCTATATATTGTATAAATGTGTCTCAAATTTGAGTCAATCCTATTTAACGTTTTTTTTTCTTATTACAAAATTATAACAGAACATAACTTACATACTTACAAATTAGAGTTTGCCTACTAACTTACTGAAACTAGCACAAAAGCACTTAGTATTGCAATGTACCATCCGTTTAGATCCTGAAACGTAGCAAGGTTACCTAACATAGTGCCATTATGGTTCCACTTATAAGCTTCTTCGATGGTTGAATGGGTTAAGACGTTACTTTCATAATAGGCTGGACTACCAATTAAGAGGATATTTGAGTTTGAATCCCAGTCGGGTGTACTGAGAGTGTTTTTGCCTAAATGTTTTCCACCTCCCCTTCCACAAAAATAAGGGTAAACTTACTATCAATTCAACCTTCTGCATCCCTAACACATTCATGTAGTTAGTACATATGCGTATAACCCAAACAGGTAGTAAGATAAGGTGACAAATAAAATAATACATCTATAACAGTACAAACTGACATAAAATAAATATTATAAAATGCTTGAGAATTTCTTTGAAATTCATACTTCTCTATAAATGTAATTATATAGCTTAAATGGAATGTAAGATGCTAACTACCCGCCTCGGTGGTGTAGTTAGCTAACGCGCTAGTTTCTTGTTGAGCTGGACTGCCGATGATGGGGAGATCTAGGTCCGAATCTTGGTCGGGTGAACTAGGGGTGGTTTTTCCTAAATGGTTTTTCACTCTTCCTTCACGCAAATGGCGGTTCACTTCCTCTAAAGTCAAACTTCCCAATTCCTAATCCATTAGCGTAATTAGTACATAGGTAAATAACCTGAACTGGTAGTAAGACGCTGTGCAAAAAAAAAGAGAAAGGGCATTGAGGGGTAATTTCAAAACATATTTTTTGAGATATTAAACGAAAGGTTCGTTGAAAAAACAATCGTTCACGTTGGATATCAACTGTGACCAATCTTTGTGTGTGGGCCGTAAGTGAAGACGCAGGGCAGAGTTATATTGGTACCAGTAAAGGTTGTCGAATAGAACGGGAGGAGGGGGGTTAGGGGAGCAATGAAATAGAGTATAATAATTGCTCCCCATTTATTTTAAAAGCTCAAAACAAAGAATCATAAACTTAGAAGAGTAAACCAATTTTACGAGCGTTATTACACACTCTTGAGAAATTCTAAAGAAATGAAGTCATTAAATCATATGAGACTTGGAATTGCCGGTCGTAAAATTCATAGCACACTGGGGATTATAAAAAAATACGTCTTGAAAAAGTAAAAATAATTATTTCTAGTGAAGGAATCCTAAAATAAACCTATTCCTTTTTTATTTTGTTTTGAATTTCGATTTAATATTGTCATTTATTGTAGGCTACCTCACAATGAAGCGTTTCTCAGAAAATAATCATGGCTAGAAATAACACACACAGATCCACACCGGGGAGTACATGAGGACAAAGGCGTCAGTGTCGTCTTGTCTGATTTGCATATGATGGGTAGGTAGGTATTTGAATCCTGACAGGGTAAACTGAAGTTCTAAATAGTACCAAGCTTGGCCAACAATCAAATACTGGTACATTTTATACATTCTACCCTCCTCATACCTACCTCACTCTTATAAATAGACGGAAAACCCGGACGGATAGTAAGATGCAGAGCACGGGAATATACACATACATTTCCCAGTTCATTATTATAGGAATGAAAAACTAACAATTTTGGCTCACATATTTAGTGTGTCCTATGCCAGGTACAGGTTAGTACAGATTAGTTCCATGTAAACACCAAAGGTTATACTGGTTTCGCCTTACAAAACTTATTTTGTACATAGTAGGAAATAGAACACGTCTTCTACGGCCTATTTTTATTGTACAACTTCTAAGTTGTAAACATGGATAGCACTGTCTGCTAAATATATATATTTTTAATGTATCGGTATGTTTGTACATTTATTAATAATAAGTAGGGGAAGAATTTTTATAGAATATAAAGTAAATAAAAATTCTGGCCAGTATGAATCAAAAATAAAATAAAAAAGCTCATAAATAGGCATTAAAAATTAAAATTAGTTGCATTAACTACACAATAAAATAAATGTTATCTACTTTTAAATTCTAGCTTATATTTTTACTAAAAGCAGATTAATTAGTATTACAGTTAATTACCATATACTTCTCAAGATGTTCGTGCGTGAATTTAGTTCTTTTGTCTGGCAAAATGTTTTTATATTACGAGAAGCTTCTCTCAACATCCTATGGAGTCATCGGGCAGAACTTCAGACAAACTAGCTCAGCTGATTTAAGCTCGACTTCAAGGAGGGCTGTAATTTGTCCTTCTAGAGAAGATATTTGAGATACATGCCATCGCTCCCAGCTATAATTTTTCTGCAATATTTGTATTCATATGATTATTAGTTGTGGATATAAAGGGATAAAAGACAGTAAATTTACTTATATACATCCACGTAATCAAGTATTATTTAACTATATCTATGTGATGTGAACCTATTAGTATAGTTTGTTACTATTTTATGATGCTCTGTGAAATTGTTTAGTTCTATTTTATATACGGAAGATAAATTTTATTTTCCTTAATTTATTCAATTAAAATAAACCCTTAGATCAGGCACTTAATTAATAATGATCAAAGCTGTAATTTGGTTTTTAATTTTATTTATTATTAAAAAATATGAGATTGATTATTTATTTTATTTAATAATAATATTTAGTGTATTAAATAAACATTTTAAAATCTATAAAATTCAAAAGTATATACTGTATCCAAAAAACTGATACTTTTTGCAAAATTTGGTATAATTTCTTCGTTAATTAATTTCATTAAATTATGGAAAAAACCATTATTTTAGAGATAGTATTTAAGAATTGAATTGTTATATATGTTAATTTATATAAATATAGATGAGTTTATATATATTATATATATATATATTATAAATAAATACAATTTTATTAATTTTGTTACTAATTTATGTATACTTGTACTATTAATATGTTTAATATAAATAGTATACAATTATCTATTATTAAATTCCATAACAATAAGTAATTTAATTCATTATTATGGTGATAAATATAAATACATATTTAATATCAAATTCTTTTTATTAAATAATTTATTTATTATTATGATTATGAATATATAATACATAATATTTAATTCTTATTATTAAATATTTTATCAATTTATTAGATAGTAATCTCTATTTTCCGCATGATGCCAACAGCTTCCACACTAGACAAGCACCTAAACTATAATCTTGATCTCTCAAGGTAGGTTTCCAAAATCCACTGTGCCTAAATAATTCTTTTCCACACAATTTATATTTAGGTAATTTTAGTTTATTTCAATAAACAACAATGCCACTCTTATCACTGCAATGTAAATAAATAATATAAAATGGATACGCACATATCTAACGAACAGCTATTTTTACAAAAGACACAAGCACTGACTGAAATTATACTACTGTGGTCCAAATTAAAATCTTAATTTCCAGTCTTTGATGTCCGAACCTATCAGACAACCAGACCCAGCAGTTGTTTCTAACTACCACAAACATCACGTGGAGTATACATTTGGCTGTCATTCCCTCGAACAGAAGGAACGCTATTGAAATATGAACAGCCTAAGAGGCGGCAATGGGGCTAACTGGTGAAAAATAAAGGGATACCACTTATCTTGGATGAGCCCTCGTATGAGGGAATTTGATCACGGACTTACTGGGCTTACATATTATAGGCATGCAAGGAATCTCCAAAATAGTTTACCAACATTTAGTGGAAAAAAAAATCGAGAGATAAAAGGCATTTTGAAGCTATCATTTGTACAATAGGCACTAACATTCGAAAGAGACATTTAAAGGTATTAAAAATTATTACTATATCATCAAAATCCCCTCAAATAGACTGATTACCTCAAAAGGCGTCATACTACCTGTAAGAGATACTATCATATTTACACTATTAGTGTAGGAATGAGGAAGGTATAATTTATAGTAAATGTAACCGAATTTTCGTTTAGGAAGAGTGGAAAATTATTTAGAATAAAACACCCTGAATACACCCGATTGAGATTTGAACCTGATCCACCCATCACTGGCAATTTAGTCTATTACGATATTGACGCGTTAAACTATGCGACCACCGATGTAAGAAGTCGTGGTTCAGAAAGAGTACGCTGAACTCTAAGATAATAAAAACCACTAACATAAGGTATTACCTACCATTCAAAGAAATCACGTCAGGAGGTCAACAAAAAAAAACTCCTGGTTTTTAACACCCCATTCCCACATCACCCTCACCCTACTCCTTTTATCTTGACGAGCCCTGATTGGCTGCATGTAGCCGTGCAACGTTAAGACTCAAGAGAAGAGTCATAAAATGACTGACGTGATCCATTTGCTAGGTTGTGCTACTAAACAAAGCCACGAAGACACCTCCTATTGGCTGTCGGCCACTCTCTAAACTTTAACAGAATACTACGTTGTAAACTGCAAAAAGGCTTCCGGGCTGAGAACTACATCCTCTTCTGTTTACATGTACACTCTGTTTCAGAGGATTTGGGATTTTTTTAAATATCTTACAGATGTGCTTAGGTTAATTTTTTGTAATGGAGATAAAGTTCTGCTACCCCAATAGGTTAAGCTCACGTAATCTGTTTTGCCGTTGATGAGGTCATGTATTGAATACTACCCGAGTGTAATGAGGTTTTTTTCCTTAGTAGTTTACAAATCCTCCTCCACGATAATGCAGGTATATTTTACTTTCAACGCTATCTTTTTTTTTAGCACCAGTCCAGGCTATACGCATATACTATAATACAAATTAAATAGGAATGAGTATGGAAGTATTTTAGAGATAATCTAAATTAATTTGCATCGAAGGAGAGTGGGAAACCATTTAGGAAAAAACACCCTCAGTAGATCCGACCGGGATTCGAGCCCCGGGCTCCCCGTGTTCAGCAGGTCAGTTTAACACGAGAGTACACCTTAAACCATTCAGCCACTCAAGTGGCCCATTATTAGTTTATATGCGTCCAACCCAAATGGGTAGTAAGACGCGGCTAGGTAAATAATAAAAATAAACATAAAGACAACTCAGCTAATGATAACCTACAAATTAACTGGATTTAGATTTGCCTGGTTTTTTGAAAACGTTTTAAAACATGTATGTGATCCAACCATTTTAATAACTCTAACGAACCCGTCTTGGTGGCGTAGTTGGCTAACGCGCCAGTCGTGTTGAACCAGACCACCGAGGACGGGGAGATCGAGGTTCGAATCTCGGTCGGGTGAATTGGAGTTGGTTTTTCCTAAATGGTTTTCCACTCTCCCTCCACGCAAATGCGGGTTCACTTCCTCTAAATTTAACCTTCCAATTCCTAATCCATTAGTGTAATTAGTACTTAAGCGTATAACCCGAACGGATACTAAGACGCGGTGCTAAAAAAAATAGCTCTAGCAAGGTAGGATAGCGTGAATAAAAATAATAAATGGTATGATACAATTGCACACATTTTCTCATATTGTGTGTTATATATTTGAAGAAACTTTTCAAAACTAGGTTTTCAGTAAATTACCTTTAGGAAGGGATATTTATCAAAACAAACACATAATTTTGTTAAACAATAAACACTCTTTATAGTATATACATTTTAATAAAAAAATTTCAAATATTTTAACAAATTTCAAATTTTCCTAGATAAATTATATGCAAGCCCTCCTAAAGTTATCTGTAATTTGTAAAAATAAAAACGTATGGTTATTTATCATGAATAACTATCCTAGATAACCAATTCTATCTCACTCTTCAAAGCCAATTTTTTAATTTTTTAAATTTTTTATAATTTATTTCAAATATACTGCCTTTAAATTAATTTATTTTAGAAAATAAATATTAAATATTATTAATCATTTAAAATATTCACCTGATACCAATTTATTATAACATCGTTTGAGATATTTTCAACAAAATTCAAATTTTACAAAAATCAGTCATCAGTTAACTGCCATAAAATTAATTTGAAAAATGCATGTATACATATAATTATTTATAGTATTAAAAACTGAACAGACACCCGTTTTGAATAAATCACTGAAATCATAATTTTAGACCAGTCATCAGTAAACTACCTTGAAAACAAATTTACCCCAAAAACAAGTATACCGTTTTATTTCCTATGTAAAACACTCCCCGGATATACAGTTTAAACAAAATTTTTAGAGCCCTTTTCAAAATATTTCAAATTTTTGAAGAATCAGACATTTGTAAACTATTTACCCTTAAAGCAAAATATTACTCTCACAACAAGTATACAGTTAATTTTTTCATGTCAAACACTCCCAATATTCTCATTTGGAACCAATGTTTCAAGTTAAAAAAAAAATTGTCATCAATAAACCAACTACCCATAAACGAATTTTCACCCCAAAAACGAGTAGTAATAGTAATGTAACAAGTGTGTTGTTTTATACCACACAGTCCCCAGATATAAATTTTAAGCAAAATCGTTAGAGCTATTTTCGAAATACTTGAAATTTTCAATAATGTCACATCAGTCAACTAACCTTCAACGAATTCTGCTCAAAATACTACTGTACAAATGCTATTTATCATGTCAAACATATACTATAAATGCATTTAAAACAAAATCATAAAGGTCATTTTTGAAAAATTCTGAATTAAAAAAAATTACTCATCAGTACTCATCACTTAATTTGAGGGCTAAGAGTCAAAATTATAAAAATGTCCTAAGGTATAGTCCTATAAAATCTAAATACCAAATTTGAACAAAATGTTTTAACCATTTTGGATCCATGTCCAGCGACAGACAGACAGAAAGACAGACATGGGGACAGACAGAATTGTAAAATCCACTTATTTTGGTTAGTGTTCACATAAAACGTAAAGATTAATCATAATCTTGAGATCAATTTTTTCACTATTACAATAATTACTCTTGACATGAGAAAATAAAAATTATCCTCAGTACATCCAACCAGTATTCAAACCCAGTTTTTCCAGTCACTGGCATATCAGACTACATGAAACTGACATTTAATAATCGTGCCTACCAATTCAGGTTTGATCTCATCCAAGCACATTTCAAGGATACACTTCAGCAGATGGGTTCAATTTTCAAAATTCAATTTGACTAAAAATCAATTTGTAATTTTATTGAAACGCTTATAACATATATTATCAAAATATAATACTGTTTATGGTATTACGTTGAAATAAAATATCCCAATCTTTAAAATGAGACGATATTACTGTAACTTTATATTTTCTATGTAAACTCGATTTTCAATATCTTTCTTTTTCAAAAATCTAAACCATATTGTTTACATTTAATAGCCGTTTAGTTATAGGTAATAATTTTCTAATTAATTATGCAGAGTCAATTTTCCTTATTTCATTTAGATAAAAATATTTTGGAAAATAACACGTTGGTGGTCCGTTGATTTACAACCTCAATATTTTTCATATTTAATTTGCGGTATTTGATAAATTATCTTAAGCACCACCTGGATACGAACCAAATTAATATTGATCTGTGATCTGGCAAACCCTACTCAGCCACGCGTAAAGTAAGTTCTGCTGTTATAAAACTTCATTTAAATTTATAGAGTAGCTTCATGCATTTATTTATTTGGGGTATTTAACGTGCACTTTCTAAACCAACTTTTTATATCAGCACACGAGAATTTCTGTGAGATATCTTATAGCATAAAAGTCTACAAACTTAGCTGGGAAAGGTATTTTCAAATAACTTACAGGGTTCTTTTACATGGCACAATCGACACGAGACCGACGGCTTTACTTACCCTCCTAAGGAAGTTGTGCTACGGATTTTTATCGCTCAATAAAAATCCGTCGACCTCGGCTGGGATTGAACTCATGATCATCCGATCCTGAAGAGAACACTTTACCCCAAGACCACAAAGGTCTACAGCATTCAGTTAATCTAAACATTTACTATTCTATAATTTAATTCCAAATGGAATTTAAATTGATGGTGGCTTATATGAGATAATCTAGATCAAATATTATTTTGTTAAAGATTGTACAAACACGCGTGCAAATTGAGTGAATTGAGTGGGATCAATGTTTGATTTAGATATGTATTATGTTTTGTTTATTAGCCTACATTCACCTTCCTGTGTGTTTTATAATTACGACACCCTTTAACAAAGGATGTATCAATTCTTAACATATAAACACATTGGGATAGCTTTTAGATCTAAGCGGAGAGTGCCTTTTGATCCTTCCGGGCTATTCACAGATTTACACTAAATGGATAGGGAAGGTAGAACGTAGATAAAGAGGAAATCTGATTTGCGTGGATGAATAGTGGGAATACATTGACAGATAGATTGGGATTTTAGCTCTATTCAGGTCTACTAAGGTTTTTTTTTTTTAAAGTAGCTCTTCCACTCTCTATAAGCAAATGAAAGTACACTTACTTTATATTAAAAATAACTCATGTCTAACACATTAGCATAATTAGTTCATATGCTTGCAGTGAGACGTGGTGGGGGAGAAAAAAATTAGTGGTAAATTATTTACTAAAGAAAAAACCTCAGTACAACTGGCCGGGATACGAACCTTTACCTCTTCATCGCCAGCCAACCAAAATATACGAGCTTGACGTCTAAATCCACGTACCCATCGATTCGGGTGTTTCATTAATGACACTTTTTTGACACTTTTTTTTTTTTTAATATTTC
>CABFWB010000004.1:959077-972582 GCA_902151455.1 Timema bartmani
TGAAATTATTGGCTGGCTACGGCCTTGATGAACACTGTTGCCTAACCGACTCATATCTAAAGCCACATAAAGAAACTTGTGTGTAGCACAATGTTGTAAGAGGTTTCGCAATAAAAATTTACTTAATTAACTTCAGTAAACACACTGCCCACATTGTAATAACGTTGTTGCAACACGCCGGTGTTTGTTTTATATCATTAAAACTACGATACTGTGTCTACACTGAAGAAACTGTTGATAGTTTGTCAACATGTGGGACGAAGAATAAGTTTAAATGGCAGACCTGCACTTACATATTTTCATGTCTTAGGGTTTCAAAGACATAGATGTTCTTTGCAATTATCAATTAATTTAATGCAATTCTCCGAACTACAATTTAACGTCACAACGATCTACTAATTTCTAGTGCAACTATTTATTTTAAATTAAAACACGTTCCGCGTACCATTCTCAACTGAAACAAACCACCCAAATAGAAGAAACATTTGTTTTATGCAACCGAACGTTGGTCTGTTTTAAAAAAAATTTATCTCTACCATTTCAAACGAATACTTTCAACAAACACCAACTTTTGTTTATTGTGACATCAACATTATGCAATACAGATAAACTTATATCAACAAACGCCAACTTTTCATTTTCAGTTATGTAGCTGTTAAATATTTCTTCGGTGGAGACGCAGCTTAAAATTTAAAAAAGTACTCCCCATGTTGATATATTTTCCTTTTGCTCAGTAAATTTCCTGACCTCAGAAAAATGGATCCATAAAGCATTTAACATACAATAATATCAAAAATTGTTATAACATACAACATTGCTAACATTCGGAGCAGGCTTTCCTTCGCTGAAGTTGTAAAATTAATTGTTCTTTTAAGAAATGCATTTACAAAAGAAATGAAATTGTATGCAACTCAAAATATTACACACACAAATAATGTATTTTAGCAATAAATGACTCTAGATTAAATGTTTTTGAAAAATGTTATTTTCTTTCAGAATGGATTTTTCATTTATTTTTTGTAAAAATTCAAGTGCTTCATTTTTAATGAAAACCGTTCAATTGTAACATATATTATTGTCTCTGAAATTTAATAAAATGTAAATATCGCTATAAAAATACTTTAAAAGGCATGTATCGAAAAGTATTTGATTATTTCCTACTAGAGGCATTGGATCCTATTTTACTTGTGTAACAGACATAATCGATATCCATTAGATTGTAAAAACATAAACTTATACACATAAATTTAAATAATAAAATAGATATGTATCGAGCCTTCTTCGATCACTTCATCTAAACACATATTGAAACCTATTTTATTCTTAAATAAGTGTGAATATTTTTCATTTTATTACTTAAACATTCACTTATTTACCATTATTTGATTACCTCAAAAGCCACTACTGTCATCCATTTGATTACTTTAATGTGGTGCGTATTAACATCCATTTAACTACCTCAATATGTATTGACACCCACTAGAGGCTTCCGGAGAAAGTCTATGATGACTTATTAAGTGAACGTACCTAAAACCGTCATTGAAATCAGGTCTTTTTTTTTCTTCAGAAAGCGCGGAAGAAGATGAAAGCGAAGAATCGCCGCCTGTGGCGCTGACGTGCGCGCCACCCTTGCGCACCGTCACGACCACCTCCAGCACCACCACTGTCTTCAACACGTCCGGCTTCCGGTCTCGCACCCAGCCCACCATGGCTGACCACTACGATGTGGAGGGCCAGAGGCGTTCCTCAGGCGGGACGGCCGCCGTCACCTCGTGCCTCATCACCCACACCGAGAAGCATGAGGTCGACAAGAAGGTCAAGGTACGTGCAATCTCTTACAGCTATACAATCTATAATTTAATAAGTAGATTTAATACAAGGATAACTATTAACCATTAGTCCGACACCTTAGCTCAGTCGGTAGCGTGTCTGCCTATTGAGATAAGGATCCCGGGTTTGATTCCTGGTATGGTCAAAAAATTCATCATTGGAGAAACGTGTATTTCCACTTTCACAGAGATAAATTAACGGCTGGGGGCCGGATGTTGTGTCTATTCTATATTTAAGTTAGTAAGACGTGTTCTGACATAATCAGTCGGTTCAAAAAGTGCAGGTTGATCACCTCAATTTTGTTTAAACTAGCCACTAACTGAAAATTCCTGGCTTAGCAATTATCCTCATAGAATGTCAGTTGACCTAAGCTTTAGGTTAAATTACTTTTAGGCCAGAAGGCCAAGAGGAAGAGAACATGTACTGAAATTATGTGGTTTTCTTTTTATGAGCATCCTGCATTTGACTTCTCAGCCACTATTACATCTCCCAACACATGACCGTGTCGTAATTCTCAAGTTTATGAAGTGTATTATATATAGTTGGTTACCAACTAAATTAAACATTTTGTTTCATATAAGGAGAAATTATAAGCTCGCATCTCTACCGCTTGATCAAGTTATGAAACTTTTTCTTAATTCAGTTACGCGTTAAAAGGTACAAATGAATGATTTGAAAAAGTTAAACTCTCTCCTTTCGTGATTCGACTCCCGAAAGTTTGGAGTGTTGACTGGCCAGATCATGCGTTAAATTGAATAAGTTCCTTCCCTTGTAGTGGTATAGCTTGACTACTGTTATCTGTTCCCTTGGAACAGTTGTTTTTATACGGTGGTTCTTGGTGATATGAGAGGTGGTGCGTAGACGGGACCGTAGGGTGAAATAAATAGTATGTGAAAGAGCACAGGATGGACGGGCTTAGTCCACTAATTCAACTATATATTGTACCACAAGTAGTATTGTATGTGTAATATAGGTCTACATAAGAAACTTTTACTGTTTGATAACTACATACACTCCGTATACCCTGAAAGGTAGCAGTATTATCTTGACAGATTTCACAATGGATGGTGTGCAAGAAAGAGCCTAATTGGCTCATTAATAACACCACCATGTCACTAGGCTAACATCTTAAATAAATCAATGAGTTTTCAAAGTGGAAACTCACCTGCCATGTTATAATGATACTGATTTGGACCTCTATCATATATGTAAAAAAAAAGTCATACATGAATGTATTTTTCTTCAATAAATTGTATGTAAAATATCCTTTTTAAGACTTCATCCATGGAGAATCACGCGATTTTCATAAATAGTGTCAAAGAATTGCACCATTAAAACTTGATTTTTGAAAGAAAAAAATAACTCCGTAGTGTTTACCAAAAAGGCAGGTGATGCTAGCTCCCTCTACCCAATAGGAAACTAGCCTTCACGACACCCGTTGCCAGGACTCTTTGGATTTGTTGGTTTTGACACTGGTCACGAGAGGTCCAAGGGGCAAGGGGTAGGTCATATATAAATTGCTTGTGCGTAAGAATATATAGAGTAGTCACATAAATCTACACAGCACGCGTTTCACAAAGCACGGGACGTGTAATGTCACAAAGGATTGATCTCTGTTTCAACTAAGCTGTATCATCTAAAACTATATATTTATTTCCGAAGATGGAATCATCTCAATAAATGGTGTGTGCAACATTAAAAGTCTTATTTATTCAATTAAAATACCAGACTGTAAAACCGTATTATAATAATTGGCGCTCGATCACGGGGCTATAAATAACAATTATCTCACAATATAAACAATATCATAATAATCGACGTCCAACACGGACCGATTAATTCATATCACTTTAATCGACGCCCAACGTGGACCGATTAATCAGAATCACTTTAATGTGAGGGTTCGGCATCCACTTGTTTGGCTAGTAAACAGCTCTTACGAGGCTCCTCTAACCCATCATGGTTGTGTCTTTTGAGAGTAGCCACGCACATTACATGCGGAGTGGGATATTTAGGAACCGTGCCTACCATCGATCCTTGTCATCGACGGACAACTCGGGCCCCCCTCACCCCAGCGTTGGTCAGATTCCGAGTGGATCAACAGTGTTAGTGGCGTTGATTTCCAAGCTAATAGGATACGTTCTTACATACGGCTCAATAGCAAGCAAATAAAATCTATTCACTTCTCACTCGCCCATTACTTTTACTCATGTTGGAACTTACATACCCTATCTTATAAGCTAAGCCATAATGGAACCATATAAGGTAAGCCTACTACCTTTCAAGGTAAACGAAAGGTACATTTATTGAACTTACCCCTTCGACAGACGGTCAGTTAGGTTGTATATTAAGGTAGGTCATCCGCATATACATTATAAGTTTATCATGGGGTACACTATTGGGAAATCTTTGAGAAACACTGCATTATTTAAGTGGTTAGAGAGACATTTGATACCTAAATTCGTGATCACATTGTCTAAGGCGTCATCCTTTCAATAGGCTATATTGATGTTGACGGTGAGGTTGAGGATTGAATTTCAGCCAATTGAACTAAAGTTACAGACAGAATTACATAGGAAGGAATTTTTTTTATAATTATAAAAGTTATTAAAACCACTGTCGTAAATTCATACGTAAAGACATATGTTCTGCAATTGCCACTTAACATAGATAATATAAATACTTATAAAATTATAAAATAATAATTACGAAAAAGTATAATGTTAAAAGTGTTGTTTACTAATGAGTCTTACTACCCTTTCAGGCTATAGCACATGTATGCATAAATTATTCTAAGGCAGTAGGGAAAAAAGGTATAATTTGGAAGAAATTCACCTGAATTTATGTTAAGGGAGAGTGAGAAACTATTTACGACCACCAACCTATTGGGATGTATATATATATGAAATGTACCTGCATTTGTGTGAAGGCAAAGTAGGAAACCATTAAAATTCAGGAAAACGCAACCCCCATTACACCCAGCTGGGTTTCTAGCCTCATCCTCCTCGTCACCGGCCATTTAGACCTAGTAAGTGTACGGGTGTTATCAATGTTGACCGAAAAAAAAATTGTGTTTCATAAAAGGTTACTTCCAGCCAGAATTAACTAATACAATTTACCACAGGTTAATTATTAGCGTGGTTCTCTAATACGCTCTCCACGGCGAAATGGGTACACTTCCTCTAAAATCTAACCTCCTCATACCTACCCCTTTATTGTAAATGTGCGAGTAACCGTGATTGGCAGTAAGAATTGGAGAACTGATTTTTTTAAACTATTATTATTAATTAAACTAATATATTTGAATCAAATTATTTTTATTAACATTAATAATAATTGGGCATCTATTATGGTCTGTGCTACTTTTTTAACGTGGTAGCAGCAATAACACTATTCAGTTAAAAAATATTGTGTACGATTACTAGTTCTGTGGCCTGAAGCTATTTATGATTATAAATATTTTATACATGATGTAAAAGAGAAATCAGGCTTGTTTTTTAATTAAAAAAATATATAAACGGATTTAAAAATTGTAACTTACATTTTCCCACATATAATATTAAGTAGTGTTATTTTTTACGAAATAATATTTAAAACATAGAACTCACGTTTAAGAAAATATTAAATATTTTTTGGGGAAATTCGCTGTTTAATCCATTTCTTTACATTAAACCATTATTTTCGCTTCAATAGAATTTATTTTATAGGCATTTTACATTCATAACATTACTGCGTAGTCAATTTTTTTCATTGTGAATTTAGATACCAATAATTACTAATTTACTCCAAAACATTAGGGACGCATGGAAGTTCATGGCCTCACTCACCAAAGTATGCCATCTATTTCAATTTTGAGCTAGTTGCATCCAGTCCGCCTTATGACATCATATAGATATATTATTATTATTATTAGCACCGCGTCTTACTACCCGTTCGGGTTATACGCACTTACGCTAATGTGTAATGGTAGGGTGATTGTGAGATGAAATGGGGGACCTACAGTTTAACGTGGAATCCGAACCACGTTGAAGGCCTAGCATTCCACACATTCACAAGTTGTGATGAATACACGTCTTGTCAGAGGTGAAGGAAGGGTTTGGCAATCAGATAAATCTGTGCCGGGACCGAGGATTGAACCCCGGACCCTCAGCACAGAAGTCTGAAGTCCACCTCATTACAATCTAGTCTTATCTTGAGAAAGCTATATCCAGTCCACCTCATTATGCCCTAACAATACATTGAGCTAGGTATATCCAGTCCAGTGGCGGATTCAGGGTGGAATCATCGGGTTAGGTAGGTATCGATTTTTGGAAAATATGTAGCAATCGTTTGAATTCCTTTTAGCTACAAAATAAATTCATTGTTAACTTATGAATGGCTACATAAAGCAAAAGCAAATGAATTGGGTTTTACCATCCACTATTGAAATACTTCATGGAAAATTTAAATTATGAATGGAATTCTTGATACAGGAATCCGAAAGTGTTGATACGACAATGGAAG
Source organism: Timema bartmani (assembly GCA_902151455.1). NCBI lineage: Eukaryota > Metazoa > Arthropoda > Insecta > Phasmatodea > Timematidae > Timema > Timema bartmani. The sequence continues at coordinate 965,411 of CABFWB010000004.1, forward strand.
CTCCAAACCTCGAGTGTCTGTTGAAAACTATTTGTGTTATACCTGTTACTATTTTTCATAAATACATTTTCATATATAGATATGAATTTTTTTAGAGGGATGTGATGCATCAATATAATTATTTGTATCGTGGTGAATCTCCTGTCATTTTTTTATGGATCCGCCATTGAACCAGTCCACCTCATTACACCTTATATTTACATTGAGCTAGTTAAATCCAGTCAACCTCATTACACTCTATCTATACATTGAGCTAGTTTAATCCAGTCCACCTCATTACACCTAATATTTACATTGAGCAAGTTAAATCCAGTCCACCTCATTACACCTAATATTTACATTGAGCAAGTTAAATCCAGTCCACCTCATTACACCCTATCTATAAATTGAGCTAGTTAAATCCTGTCCACCTTAATATGCGAGATTTGATTATCCTAACAAAGTATTGTGATGAGTACAGGGTATTTAACTCAACACTATGTAACATTTTACACTCCCTAGTATCTCTATTACTTTTTCGACCAAATATATTACTAAGCACCTGGTTTTTCCATCATGTAAGGTAAGAGATCACGTTTCACACCCATAGAGAACAAAGACAACATCATAAACAGTAAATTGTATCGGGTGTACCAGTCTTTAACCAAAGTCACTTACATTATTTATACCGAAATTGGAACTTAAAAACAATTTAATTTAAACGTGTTGTCGACATTTTTACGTTTACCAATGCAATGTTGCCTCATTTTGAATTGTATTTAAATTAAAAATTAATTTAATAAATAACACACGGCGTTAGGACCTAGTACATAATTCATAAACCCACCGGTCATGGCATGCTAGCTTTATCACAATCAACCGCCCTCCTAATCATCCCCCGCTGCGTTGTACTTCAAGTAGAAAAGTGGGTTTGTCACTTCATTTTTAAAAAAAAAGCGCAGGACATGATTAATGTCGCTTTACTGTCGCTGACAAGAACACTGAGTTGACGAATTTGTAATCTTAAGGAGAGAAANTTTAGCTTTTAATATCGACTGTATCATAATTTGCCTTACATAGTTAAAAACTATCAAATAAACAAATTTATTTAAAAAAAGTAAAAGATGTATAGCTAGTTTAAATAATTAAATATCACACACATATACAAGTATATTGATGACTAAAACAAAGTGCTAAGAAAAATATTTTGTACATTAAGAGATGAACATAACAGATAGTGGATTAGGTTATATAATGATGAGTTACATACCCTGCACTCATCACCAGACATTGTTAGGGTGATTAAGATTCACAGATTAAAGTGGGCAGGATATGCAGAGCGAATGGGAGAATCTATAACCGTGTAAACTCAATGGTAAGAGACAATTGGGAAGACCTAGTTGCAGATGGGAGGATAACATTATAATGGACCTGAAATATATAGGGTGTAATGAGGTGGACTGGATAGAACAATTTCGAGATAGGGATAGGGTTTAATAAGGTGGACTGGATAGAACTAGCTTAAGATAGGAATAGGGTTTAATAAGGTGGACTGGATAGTACTAGCTTAAGATATGGATAGTGTGTAATGAGGTGGACTGGATAGAACTAGCTCAAGATAGGGATAGGGTTTAATAAGGTGGACTATATAGAACAAGCTCAAGATAGGGATAGGGTGTAATGAGGTGATCTAGATAGAACTAGCTCAAGCTAGGGATAGGGCGTAATGAGGTGGACTGAATAGAACTAGTTTAAGATAGGAATAGGGTGTATTGAGGTGATCTGGATTTGATTCACAAGCCTCAAACGTAGTCCGATATATTAAATATATGGATACATTATCGATATATCGGGCACTACAATATTATCGATATAAATATATCTAGGTTTTTATAAATCTATTAATTTTTTGTATCAATATATCGTTGCCATCCATAGTTATAGTAGGTATCTCAGAAGAAATGCAAATAAATTCACGCGGATAGGAGCAAGAGATACCATCGTAATACGTATAGGTTTAAAACCAGCCCAAGTGTTTTTTACCCTCCCGTGATCATCCTCTTACTACGCGTCTGAACTATCAGCATATTATTTACACAAATGAGGTGGAGCTATGTTTGTAAAATATAGAGGAAGTGTTTAATCTTTCTTGTGCAGGGAATTAAATTGTTTAGGAAAAATATCCTTTTCACACCCTGTCGGGATTAGAGCCACGACCTCTCTCGACATCGGTAAACCAAATAAAACGAGAATGACGTTTTTGCACGTCCGCCGTTGAGGATCCTTAACCAATACAGTTTAGTTTAAAAAAGAGCCCAAAACACGGCTGTCCAAATATATCCATTTAAATTTTGTACTGTCAGATAACGAACAACATTCGTAGAGGAACTAAAGTTTGAGAATTAACTTTAAGGTGGGATTGTGTAGAACGCTAGAAACGGCCTTTATTTTGTATAACATTACTTTTTTTTTGTAAAAATAAATAAAAAAAAACTGCCTCAATACAAACATATTGATTAATTTTCATCAAAATGTGATCCAAGCAGTTGTTGAATATCTGTCAAGGGTGCTCTGGAATTTAATGACAACTTTTTCTGTCCATTTAAAAGATTTTTCATTCGATGCCGCTATGTTCATGACAGGTATTCAACAAATTGTTGATATCATCATAAGAAGAAAATTAATCTCTATGTTTCTACTGGAGCAATATTTTTTTATATTTGGGCCAAAACAAATGCATTGCAATCACTAACCTTTTCTTGCGTCCCCTACTCTCTCACCTTAAAAACACAGTATCATCCTATTTCATGATGGCCGGCGGGGCTTAAGGGGGCTTAAGAGTATAGAAAGTGAGGGGGGGGGGCGACGAAGACGACGATAACCAGTTTTTCACTTTCCCCGACCACTCAAGTGTGACGTGGAATATTTCCGACGCTGTCAAGATCCAGATATTATCTTGCCATAGGGTATGATGGGTGGGCTGGGTTGAGGGGTGAGGGGATGATGTCGAGTGCATCTGGTCAGCTGAACTGGACGCTTGTCCTCCGAGCAAGGACTTCTCGCACAATCCGTTATGACAGCGGACAGTTGGATTGTGTAGCGCGGCTTGGGGAGAAGGGCTTGTTAAAATAAAGGATGAAAGAACTTGTGAGTGAATATTAAACTCTTCTCTTGAATTCAAAGATAGATATATTGATAGATAGATGCCTTTGTGAATGTTTGATAAAAAAAAAGAAACTACAAATAATTCATATTATAACTCATGTATTAATAGTAAACAAAGTATTTTTATATTATCAGATTAAATATTTTCTATAATATAATGATTAAAAATACCCGTATTAGTGAACACGCGGGCTAAGTTGGAACTCCCAGTTATAGGGAGGTCAGGGTTCGAATCCAGGCTGGGTGTAACTAGTTTTTAAATGATTCCTTTCTAATCCCTATCCTATTTGTACATATTATTATGATGCTGCTGCTGCTGATGATAGGCTAGACCGTAAGTAAGATATTTACTATTGAAGTTTAAAGAGGCTTTGCCATTAAAACAACCATGGCTTGATTAGTAACTCTCTAACTCGTCCGACCGTCACGGACCATGTACATAGTAACGTCGTCCTCACAATTAACCTCCAGCACATAAAACTTAAAATTAACAGAAGGTAGGAATACAAAAAAAGCTGAGATAAAATTGAGAGAGTACCAGTATGACTTTGTGAATATGAAGGCGAAACAATATATTAACAATACACGAATGTGACATGGTGGTCTAGGGGTAAGGTGTCAGACTTCTGCGCTGAGGGTCCGGGGTTCAATCCTCGGTCCCGGCACAGATTTATCTGATTGCCGAACCCTTCCTTCACCTCTGACAATACGTGTATTAATCACAACTTGTGAATGTGTAGAGTGCAAGGTCTCCACCGTGGTTTGGATTACTCGTTAAACTGTAGGCCCTCCATTTCATCTCACAATCACCCTACCATTACACATTAGTGTAAGTGCGTATAACCCGAACGGGTAGTAAGACGCGGTGCTAATAATAATAATAATAATAATAATAATAATAATAATAATAATAATAATAATAATAATAATAAAAGAACCCGTTTCGGTAGATGCATGCTTTTTAAGTCAGTGGTCGGCTACCTACGGCCTGCGAGCCAGATCCAGCCCGCTGACTGATTTAATCTCGCCCTTAAAAGTTTTAGAAAACAATCAACTGTGTTATTACGGAGAGATCGGTCTCAAATCCAGGTCAGGTGAATTTAGGGTGTTTTTCCCCAAATGGTTTTCCACTCCCCATGTACACTTCTACTAAATTCAACCGTCATCATACAGCGGAATTAGTGTATATGAATATAGCCCCAACGTTTAGTAAAACTTGGTGCTAATGAATAAATTAAAAAAAAACAGAAGGTAGAGCTAAACGATTAAAGATAATATTCACAAAATATCGGTATTTTACTCGGCAAGTGTTGTGCTAATTATAATCCGTGTGCTTAAAAATTAATTAAACGTAATCATACAAAATATACAGGAGTTCACATCTATTTTAAGTTCATTAGTACACTTAATTTATCGGCTAATAAAAACTTATAATAGTAGCTAATGCTGAAGAAGGTAGTTTACAAATAGTGCACCCACATTAAAGTTGATATTAAATAGGAAAACAACAATAATAAATGATCCTCTACAGTGGTAGAATGGTTTAAGGCGTCACTCTCGTGTTAAACTGGCATGCTGATGACGGGGAGATCGGAGTTTAAATTCCGGCCGGGTCTATTGAGTGTGGCGTTTCCTAAATGGTTTTCCACTCTTCTTCCACGCAAATACGGGTAGGCTACCTCTAAAATTCTTCCTTACTCATCCCTACGCCATTAGAATGTTTATGATATATGTTTATAATCTGAGCAGGTAGTAAAGCGTGCTGATTTAAAAAAATCGCTGGTGGAAGACCATCCCTGGTACATCTAGCTGAGATTCGAATCTCTATATTCTCGTTACCGTCATTCCAGAATTTAGTGGGTGGGACGCCTTAAACTTCATAACCCCTTTCACATAAAATATTCATTTCAGTTTAGTTTGTCATTTCTAGCGGCTTTTCTCAAGAAAAAGCTGTCAGCAAAGCCACAATATTTATCTTCCTGTTCAATATTTACTTCTTTTTGAACTATTTATTTCATTTTCATGGTAATAAACGTATTATTTTGTGATGTAGGGGTGAAATTTTTTTTTTAAATCACCTAGTCTTACTAACCGTTCGGGTTATACGCTTATGAATTAATTATCGTAATGGTTTTAGGGATTAGGAATGTTATATTGATAGGAAGGTTATATTAATAGGAAGGTTAGATTAATAGGAAGGTTATATTAATAGGAATGTTATATTGATAGGAAGGTTATATTAATAGGAATGTTATATTGATAGGAAGGTTATATTAATAGGAAGGTTGGATTAATAGGAAGGTTAGATTAATAGGAAATGTTATATTGATAGGAAGGTTATATTAATAGGAAGGTTGGATTAATAGGAAGGTTATATTAATAGGAAGGTTAGATTAATAGGAAGGTTATATTAATAGGAATGTTATATTGATAGGAAGGTTATATTAATAGGAATGTTATATTGATAGGAAGGTTATATTAATAGGAAGGTTGGATTAATAGGAAGGTTAGATTAATAGGAAGGTTAGATTAATAGGAATGTTATATTGATAGGAAGGTTATATTGATAAGAAGGTTATATTAATAGGAAGGTTGGATTAATAGGAAGGTTAGATTAATAGGAAGGTTAGATTAATAGGAAGGTTGGATTAATAGGAAGGTTGGATTAATAGGAAGGTTGGATTAATAGGAAGGTTGGATTAATAGGAAGGTTAGATTAATAGGAATGTTATATTAATACGAAGGTTATATTTTATTTAGCACTGCATCTTACTACCCATTTGGGTTATACGCTAAGGTTGTATTAATAAGAAGTGTACCCACATTTTCATGGAAGGAAAGTGGAAAACCATTTAGGAAAAACTACCCTCAGTACATCTTACCTAGATTCTAAACCTCGATCTTCCTGATATTGGCAGTCTAGTCTACTGCTAGAGTAACGCGTTAGACCATGCGGCCATCGAAGTGGGTGATTAGGATCGTTAATTTAAAGGAAATGAAACAGTATTACCGTGAATAGTAGATGGTAATACCACAATACTAAATCGCACATCGAAAAACTTCTACAGTAAAGTTACCATCATGTTTTCTTGTTGTTTTCGGAGAGAGCCATTCCAAAATCTCTGGTGTGAGCCGTAGATAAGAACCCGACACTTAAATGGTACATAATATACCTTTTAGTCGTGTATATTTTATATTCGTGTTTTGGAGAGTTACGATAAACTATGTCTAGTGTATGAAGTGACGGCTTTATAAACAGAACCATAAGTAGGCCTACATTTAGAAACACTCACTTCTGTGGCCCCGTTGTCTAACGCGCTAATCTTGCAGTAGATTAGACTGTCAATATCGGAAAGATCGAGTTTCTAATCTAGGTCTAGTGTTCTGAGTTGTTTTCCAAAATAGTTTTTCACGCTTCCTCTACGCAAATGTGGGTACACTTACCATATGCGTGCGATCAACGAGAGATCTTCAAGGTTCTATTCTTCTCGGTCGGGGTCCACCGCTACCTCGATACCTTCTCCCGACAGCCACATCCAGGTCCGTCCTGATGGCCACCGAGTCCAAAAATCGATAAGATCCCCGCTCTCTCCAGGATGACGCTCTCGACCGTCGGCCTGGCCGTTCATGTGGGACCACAGACGAGATGAGCCTACCGTACATTGTTTATTGGAAGGGTCATATGAAATAAATAAATGGTACGGTGCAACGCACAGACTTTCTCTCTCTTTCTATAAACTCGTAAGATTTCTGAACGGAATAATGTACATTGTATCATCACCACTCCACATAAGAACACGCATAAAATAATATACAATGATATAGAATCAATGAGAAAAGAGGCGCATCTTTGTCCACCTAAGAGCATTTCAAACAGTTTAATGTCTTCCACAAGGGTCAACACTTCGTATTAAAATTTCGATTTCTGGTTAAAATTTTAACATTTTATAAGGTGTTGCAGATCTTCAAGTCATCGCATTGATATTTAATTATTCATTTATACATTTTGACCAATAAAAAATGTAAAT
>CABFWB010000004.1:973628-990493 GCA_902151455.1 Timema bartmani
CCCTTCAGTAAACTACCCTTAATTTTAGGGGTAGATATCCAATTCCAAAAACCCCTCGGGGCAACCCTATGAAAACCCTAGATATCAAGTTTCAGCTCAATCGGTAAAATAGTTTAGGCTCTAGTTGGAGGTACAGACAGACAGACAGACAGACAGACGGAAATTCAAAAACCACTTTTTCGGATTCAGGGAGTCATGAAACGTCAAAATTCATCAAAATCTCGATTTCGATTTTTTTGACGATCACCATACTTTCTCTACCTGTAAGATAGAGAGAAAGTAAAAGTAGGGAAAACATGGTTTACATTTATCGTTTTTTAGTCCGACACCTCAGCTCAATCGTTAGCATGTTGGCCTAATTAACTAAGGGTCCCTGGGTTCGATTCCAGACGTGGTGGAAATATTTATCATGAGTGAAATTGGGGTCCATCCAATTTTCGTTGTGATAAATTAACGTCCGGATGCCTGGATGTTGTGTCTGTTCTATAGTTAAGTTAGTTTATAAATCGTGTGATGATATAATCAGTCGGTTAATAAAGTGCACTTTAAATAACTCAACTACTATTAAAATTAGTATTACAAAATAGGTGACCGCCTCTGTGGTCTAGTGGTCAGAATTCCTTGCTACAGATCCAGTGGACCCGGTTCGATTCACGATGCTTCCAGATTAATCTATGAAGCAGTGGGTCTGGAACGGGGTCAAGTAAGCCTTGTGAGGACAAATGAGGAACTAATTGAATGAATAAGTAGCGTCTCCGGGTCTAAAAAACTGAGACTAGTGGCCGGAGGGCTCGATGTTCAGACTACACAACACGCTATATCTGTAGAAGTTGGCACTATCTTCCCCAACAAACTGTTAAAGCTATTTTATAGTTATTGATAGTATCCATCAAAAGTGACAGCTGCAGATAATATGACCTGACGTATGAGTACTTGAGGGCAGATCTAATAAATTTTATATCGGTTGAAAATGTGCGTTAAATTGTTTACCAGACTTATCAATATATAAACAAAATTGTGGTTGATAAAATTTTATGGGGCGTCGCGTACCCCCTGAAATAATTGTATTCTGGTCTACCACTTAGGGGAGGGTATAGGATACATACCTCAATTTGATAAACTTTGATTTTATTGACTAATCAGCACACAACTTCAAAACTAAACTAACTTAGACTACCATAATATGTTCCATTTACACATCCATTACTGATGACAAAATAGTTAATATAGTCACTATGTGTATTATAATGAACCTACATATTGCTCGGAATTAAACCGGAGTGCACTGAAAATGTAATTAACTTACCTTAACCCTCAGAATTTTGTACGGAAAAGTGTCATTGAACTGCACGATAAAAAGATGAATATCTTGTCCATTTTCTACCTAAAAGTGAGAAATAAATTGAAAGATGTGTAGAAGAAAAAAAACAAAAGTTAAGGGAAATGTTTTAGTCATGAAAAATGTTATCGAACCGATGGACTGGAAGCTATAGATTGACGTACGTCATTACCACCCAAACTCTTTAAGATTGATGCTTTCACGATACTTCTCGCGTTAAAATCTCGAAGGGAATTTCTTTATATTCAATGCAATATTTCAATAAAACTTTTTATTGTGATTTTAAATAATATTTTGGCTTCTAATATACAAGCCTGAATATTAGTAAGAAGATTTTTACATAACATATATGTCACTTAATTAAAAAAAACTCCATGATTATTTAAAAATTTTGAAAATATTTTCAAGCAAAACCTGGAATTTTGGTTTAGTAGCACGTTTCATCAGCTGAGTTTCATTTTCACATTTGGGTTGTCTGCCAAATGTATCTATAAAAAGTAAAATGAATAGTTTGTTTGTTTGTCTCGCAAGAGTATTGTGCGATGTATACCGCAAGCAGAGATCTGAAATTTTAAGATGAGCAACCCATGTGCACCTCAAAGCTGCAGTTTTAAATTTTTGACTAGATTTTTTTTAATCTATTAAAAACTTGGTCGAAGAAAAAAAATGAAGAGATTTTTTTTCTCTGTTTGAAGCAAGTAAAAGCTTTGCCCGGGGTACTTTACTAATTTTAAATATTTCAAAACCTGGCAAGGCAAAATAATTTAATATACACGAGTAGTATGTACTGACGGATATATAAATATATATATATTAGTATTTGATTTAATTAAATACGATATTCTAAAATTCATTTGGTGGTTTGTCACTTGGGAAAAATGAACTCGTTTGATTTAATCTAATTTGCTTGTTATTTAATCCTGGGCCCCTAAATTACTATGTTCTTTAAATTGAACAATTTCCTCTGCTTCTTAAAATTTGCAATTATTTTTAATCAAAAATTCAAATTATAATATTGATGCGTTAAGAAGAAGTCTTAAATTCTATATTTTTCACAATTTAAGGGGGAAATATATTTAATAACTCTGTTCAATCTGGTTCAATCGTTTGTCATGTAAATAAATTACTTACTTAATCCTGTTATTCATGTTGCCTCAGTATTGTGCCATACACAGCAGTGGTTTTCTATTGTTCAGCTGGCCTTGAGCATGTACCATACTTAGCAATTATTTTATGTTGTTCATCTTGTCTCAATCTTGTGCCACACAGAGCAATTGATTTTTATTGTTCATCTTTCCTCAATCTTGTACCATGTACAACCATTTGTTTTCTCTTGTTCCTTTTCCCCCAAATTTGTGCCATGTACAGCACTTGTTTTGTATCGTCCATCTTGCCTCAATTTTGTATTATGCACAGCAGTTGTTTTATGCTGTCCATATTTCCTAAATATTTTACAATACTGAGCAGTTGTTTTCCAGTGTTCATCTGGTCTCAATCTTGTATACATAGAACCATTGTTTTATATTGTTCATATTTTCTCACTCTTATACCATGCTCAGAAGTCATTTGGTATTATTCATCTTTCCTCATTCTTGTACCAAACAAAACCGTTGGTTCTATTGTTCATGTTTTCTCACTTTTATACCATGCTCAGAAGTAATTTGATATTATTCATCTTGCCTCATTCTTGTACCATACAAAGCTAGTTTCCTATTGTTTAGCTTGCCTCAATCTTGTACCATGTTCAGCAGTGGTTTTTTTCTTAAGTTTATATATCTCTTGATAAAACCTTCTATATCAAATTGATGGATATCACCATCTGCACTTAACTGGCCCCAATGGAAGCCCGATATTTTGACGCGTGACGTCTCGTCCAGAGGTTTCTTAATGGTGGTATAGGGGATGAAGGGGTGGAATAGTTCAAAACGTTTTACCACTGGGGAAATAAAAAAAAACTCAGACTAGAAGTCCAATACCATTCTCATCTAATGAGGAAAGGGGTTGATTTGCTAGTGGTCTCACATTTCCAGGAGATATTTTGACCTGACGATGGAAGAGTTTCAACGCTCCTGAAATAAACTGAGCTATTTAAAAATGGTTATGTGATAACAACAAATAAAACTTATCTTCGACTTGGGCTTCGAGTTTTCTTTACATGTTTTTAAAGCTTTTCTTTGTTTTCCCTTCGCATTTAAAAAGTGCTCTTCGTACACCTAGACTAATAATGATTTAACTACCAATTAACTATTAATAATTATTAGGGATGAGTCCTCGAATCCCTCTAATAACTAAGAGTATTCGAAATTTGAGAAAATCTTGGATTAGAGACAAATCTTTTAAAAAATCAATACCTAATTATTTTAGGGAAATTTATCTAGACCTCTGGTACCATTTACTGGTTGCTCAGAACTCATTATAATTATAAGATTAACTTAACAACCAGGCCCCAGACCAGTAATTTAATACTTAGCTGAATGTATGAATGTTATAATGAATGGATTATAAGATTCCAAGACTCAGAATTGGATTCGAGATTCAGGATTCGAAGGTAAATTGAAGATTCGGATTCATAAAATAGTGGATTTGACCCAACTCTATTAATAATAATTACTTATAGTTAATTAATACTAAACCATTTTGTTTACAATAGTTATAATATATAATTAATTTCACTTAAATAATTATTTAATAATTAAATTATATCTTTGATAATATTCAATTAAAATTTATTTTAGTTAAAACATTAACGCGTGGAAAGTTTGTGTAGACTTGTAATAAATGTAATGTCTCACGGCTCATTACCTAAGAATAACATATTCCAAATAAAAAGCTTCCACCATTTTATCGAACTCCCGTGTTGACAGCTATCTCTCTATCCGACTGTTGGTGCGAATAAGAATAATAGTATCGCGCGTTGCCTAACGCAAGGGGAAAAGACCACAAACCCTCTCCGCTTCCCTTTGATGACTAGGGTGGAATGGTCCGTGAAAACAGATGAAAAACTCGTCTATCGATAGGAGAAGCTTTGGAGTTATGTGATCCATACATTCGTGAGCGATGGGAGGAGAAATAATGTATGTTATTGATATGATTGTTTAAGTGAGGGTGTAGGGAATACTTTGTTTTGGCCTACATAAATAAAATATCACTCCGGTATAAATATATAGTTTACTTTTCTTCACATGGTGATATCAACAGTTTCTGAATATTTGTCATGAGAATAGCACCATTATATAACTTTTTAAATCAAGAGAAAAAAAAACTGTCATTAAATTTTGGGACAACCTTGAAGCTTTTTCAAGAACTGTTGATATCACCATGCGAAGAAAATTAAACGTAATGTATCCACTAAATCAATATTTTCTTTATTTTGTCAAAAAAAAATGGTAAAAATATTGATTTAAGCTCGCAATTTTTCCCACCCTCCCTAAAACATCGCAGAATGAACTTTAATGCTCCACAAATAGACCAAACTATTAGCTAGCTTGGACAGGGTTTTTTTTTGTCAAGTTACTTTCTTGCAACCGTCGGGTAGATAAAGTATTCTGAAGAGTTGATAAAATTGAATTCGAGATTTTTTGTAGGATGTTGACGTTTTATGAGCCCATTTGTAACATTGAGTTACATTTGAACTCGCCCCCATTCTGAACTTCATACTCAACTTGCCACATACTACCCGTTCCAAATAATTTCCAAATAATATTCAATAATATTCTAAACCCTACAATAGTACACTTCACTATTGTAGTTCCTGTAAATTGAGACAACGTAATAGACAGTTCTAATTAATAAAATCAATTCTATAGAACTACGGAAAACATTGGAATCTGTACTCACCAAATCTATTTTGTGTAGACAACGACGAGCTACACCGGGTAGTAACAGAGACTCCTTCACCGAAGTCAACCCCGACTAAATCAAATAGACACCGAAGACACGCCGAGCCAAACTATCCACGATCAACAGGATACTACCCACCTGCACCCTGGTGGATAGTTCCAGAACTACAGAAATAACGTCCGATTGAAGAATCGCTGCTCAAAATGAATAATGGGACAATAATATCAACAAGCCACGTGATGTTCCATTCCTTCTGGAAGGAAGGCCACCGACAGAATTGTTCTTTCCTCCCACCTTGATACCCTGCTGTGAAAAACCCCTATTTAAAGTCCTGTAATCGCATTATTAAAATGACTATTCAACCAACACTGGACGGAGGAACATAGTCCTAGGACCAGGACTATGCCAGGATCATCCATGATAAACTACGAACTTTAACTATGGCAACGTATACTTTGAACATTATTATTCAAAACTTTAACTTTTGTATAAGCCGTGTTAGGCGTTGTAAATTTTTACATTAATTTTCTTCGCCAAATAGTAAAATATATAATGTCTGTCGCCACTTGGGCGCTCGAGACAGCTGTTTAGTTTGATCTTTACATTATAATAACTTTGATAAATTTTTGTGTTGGAGAAGTTTATTAATATTTCATTCTGAAATAATGTTGCAAATAAAATGTTTTGATTTCTTTTGTTATAATGAACACTTATAAAATTTAACTTCGAGACGTAAATTGTTTAACAGATAAAAATTAATTAGTGATTAATTTTATATTTGATCGTTGTTTAAATGTTTTCGCTAGACTTTGTTTATAGTAATTTGTTAACTTTGAATTCACGAGTAGATGGAAGTTTCTAAACTGTTAGTTTAGGTCATGTAGTCCCGCGGGAGTTTGACTAAAGTCTGTTAGCCAAACTCTCGCGTATTTTAAAAATGTCTAATAAATATTCTTTATATTTATTATTTAAATTGTTGAAGTCTGCTTTAAGTGATGCAGTGCAGACGCGTTTGAAACAATATAATAAGGCCCATAAGGCTCTTATATAAATCTTACAAATTTATTAACTGATTTATTATTTGTTTACTTGTATACTTTTCAACACTGTGGGTTGTTTGTCTCATAAAGACTAGCCCATCTGATTGTTTGATATGTCTAGTATTAGAGAAGTTCTCTCTAATGGACTGCGCTAAATAACTGTTTATTTCTAATATGATTTTCCACTGAACTCAGTACGATTATTGAGACCATGTAATTAATTGAACTCTAATTGTTTTTTGCTTTGAATAAACCATTTATGGTATTATTATTTAAATCTTGCATTTCATGTCCTTTGTATATTCTATGTAGCTTGCAACCCTCCCCCTTCCTATAAGTTATCGATGGTCGTAAGGAAAGGTTGGAGAGAGGGGTGTAACACCTGAACCGGAAAAGTAGTTTTTGCAATGTCATATGTCGGTTTGTATGTCTGTCTTTTGTTACTGGGTCTTGGTATCAAAGGTTTTTATAAGGTACTTCAAAGGGATTTTTGTAATTATATATCTAGACCTAAAATTAAGGGTTGTTTACTTAAGAGTGAAAGAGGGGGGAAAAAATCTCAAAATTTGTTTGGACGATTTTGATTAAATTTATTATCTAAGATTTTTTTAACGTTACAAATTAAATGGAGATTCTCATTTTCCCATGAAAATGTATTTTATGGTACCTTACGCAGACATATATTTCTAATTTCGATCATACCCCTGAAACTCTTGGAGATATGAAATAACTAATCAATTTAAATTGTAGTAGCCTACTGTTAAAATTAAAAAACCTTATTCGAAATATATTTTCATACAACCAATAGTTTCTGATATATTGGCAAATATATTTTCTAAATTGAGGTCTGTGAAATTGATTGTTTTGCTCTCTGTTGAACAGAAATGTTGGTTTTCCTTCAATATGTTTCTGTAACAGTATATATTATGTCACCTATGCTCTTTGGTGGAATATTTCTACGACCGTGTGTATAATTTATTTTCACTTATTTTACGAGTCTTGAGTAAATATCTACATATTTTGGAAAAAGGAGCGAGAAAGTCCTTTTTTTAAAGAGTGTAACCGCAATAACTTATGGGTCTTATTCTGCGCGGGATCTTTTTCGGTAGGATATATAATGCGAGGACCTTGTATGTCGCTCGAGCCGGCATGGAAGCATGAATCACCAGATAATTATATCGGTTATCACTCAGATGGCACTGTGCCATGACACCAGGGAGCTCGGAGAACATCCCAGCTGTCACATACACCCCTGCTATAAGACTACAAAACAACCCTTAACGTTACACCCGGTGAGACGTGACTTTTTAGCAACATTGGGTTGATAAGAAGGTCTACTACAAGAAACATGGGCAAGGTGTTTTTTTTATATATATCTGGGAAGAAACTTATGATGGATTTCTTATGAAAACTTGTTTTTTTTCCTGTGTAGCTTGTCATGAATTTACGAAAAAGCGCTTGGAAACCAAGTCTTTTGGACGTCCTTAATTCGTTTTGGATTTGCGTATCAAGATTAGAGCGAAGAGGTTTCAACCTGGGGTACGTGGACTGTGATATAGATATAGTTCTTACAAATAGTACTAAAAAAATATATCCTATAATTATATACTCTCAGGTTTTATAAATAACTATAGAGAAATATTAGCTTGACGACTTTTGAAAAGGAGCATGGTGTGGTTAAATTAACTTATTGCTCAGGTGCGCGAGACTTCTACAATCTCCTGACTACTGGGTATTTGATATTTTAAGAACAAGCTCACTGAGCTTACCTGGTTGTCATAGCAACCTGACATATTATGACTTACACTGGTAGCTGGACACCAACAATACTTAGGGGGAACACATCATTTACACATAAATAAACACTTCAATATTAATGCGGTAAATGTATGAGAATGGGCATGAAATAAATAAAACTAATATTTTATATCATTTGTTGGATGATTCATGTAATCTTAGTCCAAACTTCGTCTCTCTGTGGAGCGCCGATAGCTACAGTTCTAAAGTAACATAAATATACTTGAAATGTAAAAATATAAATAAATGTCAAATTTTTTTATATTAAATTTTAAATCTGGGAGCAATTTTCAATTAGCATTGTTAAGATGAATTTATATAAAAAAATATTAAATTCAAATAAATAAAAAAATAATGTTTGTTTTCAAGTAAGCCAAAATGTATTATTCAAATTAAAATATTGAAATTAAAAGAAAATTATATTCTTGAGACATTAAGAATAAATTATTATGAGTTTAACAATGGCTTAAATCATGACAGTGAAAGTTGACAAAAGTGAAATAATTAAAAATATAGACTTGTTAATATAATTATGTAGAAAAATATCATCGATGGTGGTAATTTAGATTTTGTAGAATAATTTAGAGTAAAATATGTCCTTAGATGGCTTGAAATAGCAAGGGATACAGATCAGATAAAAATTGATATGGTCTTCTGTTGAAAAAATCTTGTAGACAATTATTGTAAAAGGAAATTCTTCATAATACAATTAATATTTGAGAGCTCTCCTCACAAACATTCCCAGAACTAGTTGGGATCCAGGGCTTAACTTTCAACTTTAGTACCATTTTGATAGTATTTACTCTTGTGGTAAAACTCACAAATGTGGATTGATAATATCTTAAAAATTAATGACACCAAAATAAAGAGAACCTCGCTCAAAATTCGAATTGGGTCAGCTCACTTCTACCGTATACAATTCAAAAACGTTCCATACTTGAATTGAGCTCTTATCTTAACAATATTGATTTAAACTGGTGATACTAAAATGAAGAGGTAAGCAATAATAATGGAGAAGAGAAAGCCTGAAAATATAATATAATCGATATAAGATATTAACTTTTATTTTTAAATTGGCAGATTACAAATTTCGAAACTCGCGGCGTTTAAATGTCAACAAAGTTTCCTCTCTCTTGTTTGGTCAATATCTTCTCTCTCTCTCTCTCTCCCTCTCTCTCTCTCTTTCTCTCTCTCTCTCTCACACACACACGCTAGTTCTCCTGATTGCTACTAGGGGCGCCAGCTTGAACACAACAAAGACAATGCCCTCCGTATCTGAAACACTGTAAATATTGTCCATATCAACGAAAATTGAAAGGATTAATTATTAACCCACACTGGTAAGTGTCCAATATATTATCTCCCATTGTTTATTTATATGTCCATGTTCTTATATATTCGTAGAACTTTTAGATGCCGGGTTTGTTTTTATAAAATAAACGTTATGAAAATACGGCATTCTTGGATAACTTTCCAATTTCCATGTGCTCGTATTTGAATAATATCTACACTTAAGTATATTATAAAACTATTAAATAACCAGGGGTAAATTCTGTAATGTCACTGTACTTATTCGGGATACGCAAAAATTATTTAGTAATGGCAGAATTTTATTTGTTTAAAGTTCCCGATAATCTATAGAAAGCTGCAAATACATTTTACCTAATTGACACATGAAATTGGTAAAATTGTTGGCAGCTGGACATTCAAAATATAAATTATTCTTGAATGAGCTTTTTAGTTAAATAAAAAAAAAAACACTATTCTAGAGTAAGAACATGGCAGGAAGGATTTATTTGTATTAAATACAGACACATTCTAGTTTTTGACATTTATATTGTTAAAACATTTTTAGCAACCCGTGCTTATGGGGACGTGCATAAAGACGTTGGTTTCACTTTTCCTGATTGGGTGGTGATGGGAAGTCCAGGTTCGAATCCCATCCGGATATACTGAGGTGTCTATTCTCACGCTCTCTCCACGAATTTTCGAATATATCTTCCTAAAAATAACTTACTCATTGGGATAGTCTAGACGGGCAGTAGGATGCGGTACACCAAAAAAACTATTTTATAACTATCGGTGATATCTATCAAACGTGACAGTTGAATATCATCATTACGACTCGATGTATGAATAAGTGATAGTAGTTTTAGTACCGCTTCATACTTTGTTCTTACTATTTACTTTCTCGTGTAGAGAAAGTACTGTAGCCGTGAACAAACTATTTTTTTTTAATAAAAGAGTAGTTAGTATGTTGGAACTTAACGTTTTATGCCTAAAAAATACAAAATGTGGGCTCTACCATTCATACATACAGGCTGTTTGGACTGGGACAGCAGCCAAAACGGTTTTAATGATTTTGTTCAAAATAGACATCAATTATTGTTATAAGTTGAATCTACTTTGAGGCAAAATAATGTTTTATATGTAATTCAAAAATCAATAAATAGGGTAGCTTACTAATGACAATTTTTTTTTTTAATTTGAAAGTTATAGAAAGTGACTTTATCGATTTTTTTTTAAATTTGATAGCTGGTGAGGCTTTATATAATAACACTATATATTAGTTTTTTGTATTAAAATTATTTTAAGGTTAGTGCATCATAAACTAATAATTTAAAATTTTAAATAGTTTGAAAATATCAATTTTATTTTTTCAAAGTATTTATGTGAGGTGGGCTTACTTTATAAATAATATTGCACCCTTTTTTTGAAAGGGTAGAGTTAATTTGAAGATAGTGTACTCATGATTGATTTTTTTAAACATAATTTATTTTTATATATTATGACTTTAGCAATCTTGTTAAAATGTATATCTAAAAAGTGTTTCATAGGAGTAACAAAATAGTATGTTTACTTTTCTGAGACCTAACACTGGTTGCCGCATGGTCTAAGGCGTCACTCTAACAATATACTAGACTGACTATTAAAGGGAAATCGGGGTTTCGATTCCCGGTTATTTATACTGAGGTGTTTTTTCTAAAATCAATTACACTCCCCCTCCACACAAATGCGAGTACACTTTTTTAAATTCAACCTTCATTATCCCTAATTAGTGCATATGCGTATAACCTTAACAGGTAGTAAGACGTGGTGCTAATTTTTTTTCCTGAGGAAAACTTAACTAGGTGAAGTTAACCGATAATTAATCAATTTTTAAGGGGAAAATAATGTTCAAACTATAATAGACTATGCTAGAAGCTTTGTTAAATTGTGTCGAACCCTTTATTTTACTCTTAACTCTTTCCAACAAATGTTAGCTTGCTAACTGTTTAAAATATTGAGATTTTAGTTCGTGTTTTGTTAGTTATCCTCTTAGTAGTGATAAAGAGAAACTTTTCTCTCCATCCGAGTTAGAATAATATTAAAGAAGGATATAAAGAAAATAAGAAACCCTAATTTTTTGTATTACCTCTTGGAATCTTGTTATCCAAGTAATCCCGGAAAGCCATTTAGTTTGAAAGATTTTCTCCGGGTTTCAAGGTTGTTACTTTATCTCTTCTACATAGTTAACTTGCACGACGTTTCAAACCAATTCTGAAATTAGATTTCGGTTTCGTTTCAGAAGGTTCCTTTTTCTTGAAGTTATAGCTCATAATTTGTTTGATTCTAGGTTGAGTTTTACCAGCACCGGTGATAATACGGTCTAAGGCACCCGTCTCACGTTAGAATACATTTTCTGTGAAGAAGAGGTCTAGGTTCGAGTCCCGGCTGTGTTCCCTGGGGCAGAAGAGAAGGGTCCCACATTTGAGTTCTCCATTGTGGTTTTCTCATACCACTTTCACTCAAATGCAGATTCATTTCCTCTCGTCAATAAAAAATGGATTATGATAATTTTGAATGTATATGTATTTAAAATCGTGTAGTTTTGAAAACCAATTTAGAAGTCTACCCTCTTTTCTGCAAGTACTTATTTTACTTGAAAGGTAATTATTCTTCAATTCTGAAATTTGTCGATAACTTACACACACAAAATTAATAATAGTTTGATTGGGGGGGGGGNATGGATTATGATAATTTTGAATGTATATGTATTTAAAATCGTGTAGTTTTGAAAACCAATTTAGAAGTCTACCCTCTTTTCTGCAAGTACTTATTTTACTTGAAAGGTAATTATTCTTCAATTCTGAAATTTGTCGATAACTTACACACACAAAATTAATAATAGTTTGATTGGGGGGGGGGGGATGGACGAAAATAGCTACCCCTTACTTTAGCGATTAATAGCCTCGGTTTTGAATGTATCATATAAAAATTTAATGAAGCTATATTTTCAAACACAATTATATTTTTTAAATGTGTTATTTCTTTCTTTTTTATAAGATTTTTTTTCCAAACTTCTTTTACTGTAGTAAAATAGTTTCGATCTTTTAGTTGGAAGTTTTATCACAAATAAATCTATTTAATAGTCATTAATTTTAATTAAAAATTCAATGTATTTTGGATATTCTATTATCAAGGCTAATAGTAGGTGAAGTTATTTATGCTAAGCCCATATTTTGTATTAATATGTTACCACATTCTATGACAATTTTTCTTTACCAATAATGTGCACGTTTTGTAATACGTCCATGACAGATAGTCCGCTCATCCTAAAAGGAAACAAGCTTACCTTGGATTGTTCCACTATGCTCATGACTTATAAACTAGGTTTATAGCATATTCCGTGAAGGTAAGATTGCTAAATTTCAGGATAAATGAAGTGTAAAATAGTTTGCAAACAAAGCTCTGTACCCTTAAATTAGTTTTAGTTTGTGTTATTCATTTAATGTAAATAAGAGTATTGATATTTATTATATTTTTTCTGTGCACCACATATAACTTCCCTCTTGAACTACCTACATATTTATACTAAGTGGGGTTGGAATAAGTAGGTTAGAATTGAAAAGAAATGGAGCCCCATTTACGATGAGGGAGTGTGAGAAACAATTTAGGAAAAATTTAGTACACCAATCTGGATTTGAATACCCAATCTCCTAGTCATCAGAAATACAGTGTTAAGCAAGAATGATGCCTTAATCATGCAATCAATAATAGGAGTATTTTTATATTTAATTTGAAAGATAAAACATCGTATATTTACATATTAGTTCGCTTTGGTGGCCACATAGCTTAAGGTGTCACTATCGTAATTAATAACTAGACTGATGACGGGGAGATTGGTGTTCGAATCCCGGTCGTATGTACTGATGGTGGTTTTCCAATAGTATTTCCACTCTACCTTTACGTAAATGCGTGTGCACTTCCTCTAAATTCAACCTTACTAATTCCTAACATATAATCGTAATAAGTGCAAAGGTGTATAAACCGAACGGGTAATAAAACGCGATTCTAAAAATAATCTTATCTAAGGAGTAGCATTGGGGAGGGTCTAGTTTACTAGATATACACCCTCAGTAAAGTGTAAATGAGTTGTTAAAACCAAATTGGTAAAGTAAACCTTAATACTTATTTCCTGATTGTCATTAAAAGCCTGATCGCCCGTCAAAGGTGAGTTTATGCAATGCGATTCTGATGCCATAGACAATGCTTCCACTGATGCGGGTAAGATTAATTAGTGATCGTGCTCTTACCAAGAGCGGTAAGCCAGCAGTCTTAAAGCACCAGTCCACCACCAACGAGGGTTGCCTGGGGATAACATTTGTAATCTCAATTAGCGAGCCAAGAGGGAGACTTAAAGTAGGTGCACACTATTGCGTATAGCCGTGCACCGGTTCGTAAAATAGCTCCGATTTGAGTTTCCTCCCCATTTTAATACAAAGTAATGTAGAAATGAGCCAATACGACGTGATACGGACCGGTGTGCACCCACATTTGGTAGACAATGTGCAAGTGATTCGGATTCTGTGCTACTGTTTTTAGAACGATCCATGCGCTACTTGACAAGATGGCCGATGAGCACGTAGAAAAAAGCGTTGGTCTCATATCTTATGGGTTTTTTTTTGTGACAGGAAGGTCGGGCTTTCAATCCTAACTGAGTGAACTGAGGTAAGATTTCACTTAGTAATATTTCCACTCTCTTTCCAAGCAAGTGCGGGGATTCATTTTCTCTCAATTATACCTTCTCCTCCTGTTCGCGTAAACGCGCGGATGGTTCGGATGGGTAGTAAGACTCACAACATCAGGTGGAGGGGGGAGGAGAGTAACAACTAATGAAGAGCAAGATGGTACGTTCCGTTGGGTACGTGGTCTAAATGTCAATCTGATTTAGTTTGGTTCACTGTGGAAGAAGAGGTTGGGATTGGAATCCCTCCTGTTCTACTGAATTTTTTTTTTTCTAAATGGTTCCTTACTCTCCCTCAACGTAAATGTGGTAAAATCTAACTTTACCTTCCTCATACTTACCATATTAGTGTAATTGATAACGCAAAAGGATAGGAAAATGCGGGGGTAGGAAGGGTTTAATAATAATAAAGAACCCGTGCACAAATATGATATATCTTCATCTTACCCACCCAAGAACCGAACTAAGGTTTTCTAGATTTATTGCACACCGTTAAAATCACGCTTCAACGTAACTAAATATGCTCTATTTTCCATCAGTGCATTCTTGCCAGTGTGCATCAAAAAAATTAAATCAACTGTTCAACTGTATCTTGAAACTCACATACAAATTTATATTTTCTTAGAAAGCAGAATTAAATTTACATATTTATAAAACTTTATTCCATTGAACTTTATTTTGATGTCAAAAAAAAGTAAAATATATATTAACTTTTCAGTCTCTACAGTCCAATTTTCATAGGAAATGCCTTTTAAGAAATACGGATATTTTTATTTGCTTCCAACATTGATAACATTTTACTATTTTATTAGTTTTACTTTATAGGTATAAATAACATACATCAAAAGTGACAGTTGTAGGTCACATATATTAACGGATGAATACGTGTTCTTAGATAAAGTACTTTTTTTTATCTATCAGATAAGAGCCCTTTCTTTGAAAATTGGACTGTTTGTAAGTACGTAAAAAGTTTACACCATGTCACAATTTGCAACGAATAAATTATAATATTTTTGTGTTCACTTCGTTTTTATTAAAATATAACTCGATTGAAATTAATTAGTGATAACCCAATCGTCTTGTTGTTATACAACATTTGTAGAAAACAAATTTTTCTAAATAAATTTATAATATTTGGGTAGTTATACGTAAAAAATTATTATTTTATTTTTTATGTACGATCAACTATTTCATAGTTAGTATTTTTCACTTTTTTGTTGTTGATTGGTTTGCCAAAAAAATATTGTATTTATTTTTCCATCTCGTTATAAATTCGTTTAGTGTTGGTGTTCATTGAGTTGAAATATTTCTTCCCTAAACATTTTTTTATTTCATTCGGAACTCTACATAAAAATAGTTTAGATACAAAGTAGAATTAGTATAAATCTTTCTATTATATATAAAATAGTTTTGTGTAGATTGTTTGCTCTATACAATTGAAGACCCAGATTGGTGGTCACATGGTCTAAAGCGTCATCTTCGTATTATATTGTATTACCGGTGACGAGGACGTATGGATTCGAATCCTGATCTGGTATACTGAGGGGGTTTATCCTAAATTGTTTTCCGCTTTACCTCCACACAAATGCTGGTACTCCTACTCTCAAACAATGCTTTCATCATCTCTTTTTCATAAGCGTAATTAATGAATGCGTACAACCCGAGTGGGTACTAGGATGTGACGGGGATAAAATACAAATACCGCAACAAACTTTTGGTGTTGCCACGAATTGTCGTGACTGCTTCTTTCTGCACTTGCGAAAACGAAAGAAAGATTTGGCTGTCAACAGAGACGCGATAGTTTTGTTGGGAGAACTGTCTGCCTTTTTTTTTTCAACACACCCCCTTTTCAGCACTCTCCATGGAGAGAGAGAGAGAGAAAGTGAACATAGAACGTCACGTGCCTCACGCCTTATTGCGGCTGTTGTCGACTGAGCCAGCGGGGTGAGAGGAGCTGTTGTCCGTGTCATCCGTCGGCACGTGCTCTACACCCGGTTGCAGCTCTCTCCCTTCCTCCCCCCCCACCCAACATTTGGTTCGAGCACAGATTGTCACGGCTCCCACCAATATTAAACTATGTCATAGTTTCCCCGCCTTTATCATTCGGGATATATACACAAATGAATATTGCAAATGCAGGTACGCTTCTTTTAAATATAACCTTCCTAAACCATAAAACCTCTGGCATTTTACCCAAACGGAGAGTAACACGCGGTGCTAGAAAAAATTGTTTAAATATATTTAATTAACCGCAAATTGTAGACATGTGTAAAAAGAAGAGATGAGAAGTTAAAATCCTCGATTACTCGAACTCTATGGCAGGGGTCTCCAAACTACGGCCCGCGGGCCACATCCGGCCCGCCACAAGATTATATCCAGCCCGTTCCAAGATTTTATCAAAAAACAAATTAATTGTTTCTCTTCCCTATTTATTAACCACACAATTTATTTGACATGTCCAATTTTTGTCCGCACGCGTGCTTCCCCCCATGACACCAAGCCAGAGTGCTTCCCCCCATGACACCAAGCCAGAGCGCTTCCCCCCATGACACCAAGCCAGAGCGCTTCCCCCCATGACACCAAGCCAGAGTGCTTCCCCCCATGACACCAAGCCAGAGTGCTTCCCCCCATGACACCAAGCCAGAGCGCTTCCCCCCATGACACCAAGCCAGAGCGCTTCCCCCCATGACACCAAGCCAGAGTGCTTCCCCCCATGACACCAAGCCAGAGTGCTTCCCCCCATGACACCAAGCCAGAGCGCTTCCCCCCATGACACCAAGCCAGAGCGCTTCCCCCCATGACACCAAGCCAGAGTGCTTCCCCCCATGACACCAAGCCAGAG
>CABFWB010000004.1:994955-1012180 GCA_902151455.1 Timema bartmani
GTGTGCGTGTGTGTGTAGGGTCACCAGATACCTGTTTTGACAGTATAAAACACCGAATAATATGTACCATATGTATTATATATTGTGAAGGTGGAAATTAACTTTGGTTCCGGAGACAACCGTCCTTAGTTATATGTTTCAAATTAATTAAATACAGTTTAAAAAAAACTAGCATTTGGGGGAATCCAATCCGGAACCCTTAGCTTAGGGCACCAAATTATCTATTACTGAACTATCAAAGAATCGTTCCTTTCTTTGGGTCATTCTTTACAGGAACAAAGATCCTACCACCCCCTCCCCCCTCCTCCATACCTCAACCTCGATTCTCCACCGGTGGTTGTGATTCAATGATAGCTCTAGGAGCCGATGAATTCACACGTTCCTCATAGACCCATGGCTGAATGGCCTTGAGAACGGGACGATTCTTGGATAGAGAGTACAATTCCCATATGCCAGTGTCATTCTTATAGTATATTTAATTTAATTTAATTTTTTTTTAAGTATAAGCCACATACGTACAATAAACAAAATTTAATAAAGATACCAAAGTTATCGAGAGCTAACTTTATACCTGAAGCAACGAAAACAAAATAAATAAATTTGAAAGTTTATTTTAGTATTTGCTTCGGCATTTATTTTTTATTTCATAAGGGACATACTATTTTAATTCCAAATATTAGGAGTGTGTGAAGCAAAGTAAATTGTCAAATTTTCTTCGTTGCTTGGACCTCAATAAACACCATAACTAATGCGTCTTTGAAACGATTTTGAAGAAATAAAAAAACTTCTATATTATTATGAACCGAGTCAAATATTCCTAGATATGACATATTTAAATATATAATTAATTTGACAAAAGCTACAAAATAGTATTTTAATACAGACCAAGGATTAAATTACATATAATCGTAAGATTGGATAAATTCAGATATGTAGGCATAAAAATAAAATAAGCTTTTCTCATTTACTAAATGCACCTAATGGATCATTTAAAAATTAAAATTAATAAAATGCGACTTTGATTTACATTTAGAAAGTAAACTTTGGATACTCGTAGCAAATTTTAATATTACGGCTTCAACTCCCTATATTACTTTGTGTTAGATTTATTTAGCTGTGTTGATAATTTACAAACATATCTCAAGATAATTTTAAATATTATTATTATTATTATTATTATTATTATTATTATTATTATTATTATTAGCACCGCGTCTTACTACCCGTTCGGGTTATACGCACTTACGCTAATGTGTAATGGTAGGGTGATTGTGAAACGAAATGGAGGACCTACAGTCTAACGTGGAATCCGAACCACGGTGGAGGCCTGGTATTCCTCACATTCACAAGTTGTGATTAATACAAGTCTTGTCGGAGGTGAAGGAAGGGTTTGGCAATCAGATAAATCTGTGCCGGGACCGAGGATTGAACCCCAGACCCTCAGCACAGAAGTCTGACACCTTACCCCTAGACCACCAGGTCACCTAATTTTAAATAAATGGATTAATAATTGTAAACTTAATTCTAAAATGCAGATAGCTTAAAGAAGAATCCTGATTTTTTTATTAAACGTCCTAGTGCTAAATATCATAGAAATTTAAGTTGATTATAATTGAAGCAAATCTCTGTTTGAATTAATTTGATACTGATTCTTAAAGATATAAAAGGGCATCTTAATTTGGACTACTAACTTTTTAATCTCATGTCTGTCTTAAAATTGTAAATGTTGGTCGTGTGAGTTCCATTAGTTTTATATGCGAGTCATTAAGCTGGTTTTCCTTCTTTTGTCTTTCCCCTTATTCGTCGGAAGGGATAAATGGGCACAGAAGGTGGTTGTTGTCTACACAGGTTGTCCATTAAGACACCTCGTCGTTCTTACAGTTTCATAGATCATTTGTACGTTGGTACTCCACTCCAACATTTGTTTTATTTTTACAATCACTTTTAGGGATATTTTATTCTTAAAAAGTTAGAGGTAAAAATATAGCAGGCATCTATCAAATGTTTTTTTTTCTTAACAAAGGGCCTAAATGTTATTACAAAAATGTGTTGCAAACTCTCTCATATCAAAATATATTTTGGGTGTAAATTTATTTTAGCAAAACTGTTATTAAAATACTTTTTTACTATTTTACTATTAGTACTTTTAACACTAAGGTGTAGAGATTGGTAGGATAGCGTTAAGGAGGCGTTAATGTATTAGTCTGGTGAGAGAATTAGAACCCACCCCCATCCAATAATACCTCCAAAAACGTGGGAAACCACCCCCAACCGAGATTAAAACTTTGATCTCCTCGTCACCGACAGTATACCTATTGAGAGACTAAATTCCTAGACCGTTATTACCACCGGTGCGAGATATTCCCCTAAATAAGTATTTGAATGCTTGAACGAATGATAGGTTAGTTTTTAAAAATGTATTCAAAAAGTCATCTTCGCGTAAGTTTCCCAAATACTATTTTTATTCGTCCTAATTAAAAAAATATTTTAATCAAAGTACAAGTTATGTGTTTAATAAATTAATTTTAATGTTACTTAAAATCATTCTAGTCCTTTGATGCTCAACACATACATAATTATAATCATAATAATATTAAGGTTTATAAACTCGTGTTTAAAAAACTAGCATCTCCTGGATTCAAACTAATAAAGTATCCGAGAGAATGCCAGAAAATGGAATAAGGTATAACGCCAAAATTATCTTTCGCGCAACACAAAGTAAACTCTACCCAAGACTTTGTAAATTTGAGTACACCAAAGAGATAAGCTTTCCCCCATTATTCTACTTCTTATCTCTTCCTTGTTGTCTCCCCACCCCTTTTTCCTTCCTTTTAGTAAGAAAAGTTCTCTCAGATATAACATTAAAGTTTCTTTAGGATGGTTAGAAAAATGTAGAAGTCATAATGATCTTGTACCAAATCCAATGGTTGACTTTATTTGAGGCTTCGTGCAGTATAGTATACCTGGTAGAAATATTTCTAAAAATGTATCTTTCAACCACTTCATTCAGTGTAGACACAATCAATAATAATATGGAAAACGTTAATTTTTCTCTTTGGATATCACTACTCGTTCGGGATATTTGAATACATGTTAATTAGGCTAATATTGTGGGAATGCTAAGAGTAAAATGTAGAGGAAATGTACCCGCATCTACATGAAGGGCGCGTAGAGAAACATCTAGGAAAAACTACACTTATTACTCCCAACCTGGACTCGAACCCCAATCTCCACGTCATCGGCAATCTGGTTTTTTAAAATGGGTGCCTTAGACCATAGGTAAATATCGAATATCTGTAAATGTAAAAATTGCTAGGAAAATTAGGGAAATGTCAGGGAATATTTTTAAATGTCATTAAAATTGATTGTTTGGCTGTTTATGGAGTAGAAATTTAAATAATATGTTGTTTATCTTGTTCAGATTTTTTTTTTTAATTATGAATTTACCCACAGAAGTGGGCTTGAAGACTAAATATCAGGCTCATCTTGTCAGGTTTGCCATTGATAGGGAGGTCGGATATCGTATCACATCCTGGAGATCTGGAATAGGTTTTCCCTAAATAATTTACCACTCTCTCATCAAGCAAACTGTGATACATTTCTTCTAAACATATTTCTATTATATTAGCATTATTAAATGCATATATCCCTAGTGGATATAAGAGATTGTGTGGAGAAAATAAATGTATTTATTTATTTTTGAGGGTTTCAAAAGTTAATTATCTGCTATACATAAAGTATTCATAATTTTTGGACATCTTTATCAACTAAAATAAAACCCAATTCAGTGGACGCATGGTCTAAGGCTCTACTCTCACAATAGACTAGACTTCCGATGACGAGATCGTGGTTCGATACCAGTCGGGTGTACTTCAGGTGATTTTCCATTAATGGTTTCCCATTCTATTTCTTCACGCAAGTGCGTTACACTTCTTCTAAATTCAAACTTCCTCGTGCCTAACCCATTAGCGTGATTATTACTTAAGAGTACTGAGGGTCCGGGATTCAATCCTCGGTCCCGGCACAGATTTATCTGATTGCCAAACCCTTCCTTCACCTTTGACAAGACGTGTAAAGGCCTCCACCGTGGTTCGGATTCCACGTTAAACTGTAGGTCCTCTATTTCATCTCACAATCACCCTATCATTACACATTTGTTTAGGTGCGTATAACCCGAACGAGTGGTAAGACGCGGTGCTAATAATAATAATAGTACTTAAGAGTATAACCCGAATGGGTATTAAGACGCTGTGCTGAAAAAAATGTTTAGTCACGGCAGAAGTCAGAAAGTCAGGGAAAAATCAAAGATTTTTTTGTAATCCTTATATTTTGTAGCCTCCCTGAAACTTTGTTTTTTATCCCCTTCTTTCAGTAGCCAGACTCATGTTCCACTTCATAGCCCCAGGATAACGAACCTCGAGGTCCAATTATCTCGTGTATCAAACAACAAATGGATGACGAATACTATCCCTGTTATCCGATAGAGTTGTTTTTTTAAGTCTTTTTTTTTCCCCCTCTGCAGAGACACAGCATCCACGGGATGATGGAGGAAGAGAACGTTATCCGACCTCACCAAGAGATGACGCAGTTGACGCTGGACGAGAAGAAGTTCCTTCTGGCAGTGGAGAGGGGAGATGTGGCGTCCACGAGACGGTGAGTGTAACCTTAACCCTCAATACTGTGGATTCACACACACTCGCCTAAATAAGAGAGCAGAGCAGATGAGCATATAAAGTTTCTGATTTAACTTGAACATTAGCAATTTATTCTGTCTATCTATCCGGATGCCCGGATCTTCGTTACACGATAACTGTCAAATACGTGGACCAATTTTAAGGAAATTTGCAGGGACATTATTTGAACATAGGTTGATCAGCACATGTAAGCCTACATGGTTTTTCAATCTTGTCATGTATTTCAAGATGGGGGCCACTTAGAAATCTGTTTGTGAGTTCCACGATAGCTGCCAAATCCGTGGATCAATTTTAAGGAAATTTGGCTGGGACATTATTTGAACCTAGGTCAAACGATTAATGTACAGTACATATTTTTTAAAGCTGGCTATCAGTTACAATATGGTGGCTATTCAAAAGGTATTTAGTTTAATAGTTTATCTCAACTGATTTGAATTTATAATTTTAGATAGTCGATCAAATGCCTAGGGATTTATTTTTATATTTATTGTAAGATTGATTTATTAAACAGCGTGAGAAACTGTTATTTTATATGAGTATAATTTGGGCTAATATTGAATATAGTAACCTATTAATTTGTTTTCTGACCAACTTGATCACCAAGGATAAATATCAGTTTGAAATCCAAGGAAAAATGATAGTAAATATTTTAACTTGAAATCCAATTGCAAAGCATCATGGGTCAGAAAACATGTCTGCAATCGTGTGAATTGCAGCGACATTCAATCAGATCCTGTCATTAGTTTTTTTGGTGAGCATGTGAATAAAGCCTTAGGACTAAAGATAAGCTCCACATCTTACTACCCGTCTGGTATTGCTTACACCAATAGGCTATAGATGAGGAAGGTAATATTTTAAGGTGAGTGTACCCACATTCGAGTGAAAGGGGAGCGTGGAATAAATCAAACTAGACAATACTGACACGTTTTTACAACCGATTCAGATTTTTGGGACTACTGTTTCCTCACTTATATATCAAATATTAATATAATTATATTTTTGTATTTGTTTATACGAGTACATCAAAAAAGAAATATATTTTATAGTTGCCAAAAAAGTACGATACAAAAAATAAATCAATTTAGTTGGAACTACTATGCATTTGTTATCTTATGAGAAAAGTAATATACTACAGTGTAAAAAGGTTTAATATATTTATATATCACTAATATTATTTTATTATCATTAGTTAATTGATTATAGGGGCCTAAAACAAACTGAGTTTTAGTTGAAATAACATTTAACTGTGGTTTAAATTACATACTCTCCAGTAATATCGGCTAGTTGGATTAACTTTTTTTTAATATGGTGCTATGCAGACTAATGTTTTGAAAATAAAATTTAGATTAATTATATGGTTTAATATAAATATTTTCCTTCATTTTAAAATGTTAAATTGTACAAATCATCAAAGTGCGTTTATGGAAAGTTTTTTTTTTTCGAGTGGTATGTAAGAAACAATTTAAGTCACTGTTTAAAACAAAAGTTCACTTCTACAGCATTGCTGTTTATAGTTCGCTTTAGTTATAAAGGAAAGCTCTGGCATTTATAAAATTTACTAAACCAGTTTTCATATTATTTATACTTTAGATTAATGTGATCTTCAACTATCACTTTTTATTGATAATATCAATACCTATAAAATAATACTAATCACAAAGTAAAATGATCATTCTTGAGCTCAAAAAAAAAAAAATATATATATATATTTGTGTTTTCTAAAATGTCCTACATATCTAAATCGGGCTATAAATAAAATTTGGAGTAAATAAATAGGAAGGAGGGTGAAATTACTTGAAAACTTAAACATCTTGCTCTGAAAAAATAAAATGAACATATTAAATAGCTTCAGATATATTTTTCAGTACATGGTTAATTACCAATTATATCAACAATTTGATTTTATTAGGTACATATTCACTTTAATTCAAAGATTTCTTAAGATGGGATTCAAAGTTGCTGATATTTTACTTTTTTCAGTTGAAATATCCGCCATCTTTACGCTTTATTTGAATAAAATACAGACTTTTATTTTAAACGTGTGTTTCTCCTACTAATTAGGCCTACATTAAGTCCTCAACTTGAATGGATTTGAGTTACGCGGATCCTTATTTACGTGGTGGTGGGACCTCGACTTACGACCAGCAAACATCATATATCAAGCATTACTTTAAACATAAAAGATGGCTTACTAAGTAAATTTACGCACAGCTGATAGTGTAATCACCATTTTGTTTGTTTGTACCTTGATCGAGAGTAATGCTATCAAAGTTTTCTTTTCATAAGCATAACCTGGCTAGCATTAACTTCCCTTCGAAACAAACTTTCATGTCAAGAATGCTTGGTATTTAAGTACCATTCAACTTACGCCTTTTTAAACTAGTGTGGTACCCTTTGTAATGAATTAACCGCGTATATTGAGCACGTACTGTATTTGTGACAGATCTTCGCTTAGTTGAAGAACACACACAAAAAAATTCAACCAGACCCAATATCGTTAGTATATCAGTATACAGTATAAATTATATTAATATATATACATACATAAACCTTAAACACATGAGTGTAGAACTACACGCACCTTTATTAAAATCTAGATCTAGATGAATAGTGGATTTTTTGAAGAGGTGAAACGATCACCTTGGCTAGGCAATAGCTCCTAAAGGGGTACAGAACTGGAAAAAGTTTGGGAAACACTCTTATAAACTGTCAGTCAAATAAAATCACCTCTAGAAGCACAGATAATAATGGCATCCTGTTTGACACTTATATTTTAAGTATGACGAATTACCAGCTTCGGTGGACATGCTACTCTCGCAGTAGACTAAACTACCGATGACGGGAAGATCGAGGTTTGAATCTCAGCCGGATGTACTGAGGGTGGTTTTATCAAAACAGGTTTTCCACTTTCCACCCACACAAATGCGGTTGGACTTATAAATATAACCTTTTTTTTATTCCTAAAACCACTAGCGTAATTAGTACACAAGCGTATTTCCTGAGCGGGTAGTAAGACGTGGTGCTAAAAAAAAGTAAAACGACCATATTCAATCTGTCGGTGTTTACCTATTTATTTCATATTTTATTTAATATTAAGTCGAAAATTCGAAAATATTAATTTTTCTTACCACTTATGTAAGATTAAAAAAAAACTCATTTTATTCACAAATCAATGTAGAAACTTTATTAACATGCTATCTAAGCGCGGTAATGGTGTGACTTTGTGAAATTTAAACTAATCATCACAGTTTAAAAGTGTGAAGAATGTGGATTTTGAGAGTAGATGTGTCAACAAAGTTATTTGATGAAAACCATCTACAGTGGTCTCATTACATTCATCCGACATTGGAATTGGATCCTCCCCACTAACCCCCCTACCCCCCAGCCTCCACNCCTCTTTCATACAATATATTTCGGAAAAATATAATCTATGTTTTATTGATATTTCTTTTTATGATTCGTAAAGAGGATTTATATAGAACATAATATATTAGTTTAGCTTACTCGAGTATTTATTTTATACTTAGCAAAAAAAAAAAAAATTAAATTGAGTTTTCAAAAACTTTCGTTAAGATTAATCAATATACTTTTCAACAAATTTTTCCAAATTATTTTTTATATAATTTGTAGGCTGGATTACTCATCCTGATGTGATTATGTTAATGATAGTTGGCCATAAAATTATCCTTCCCAGCTTACTTTTACGTCGTGGCTACTACCTCTTTATATGCCTTCATCTGCTTCCACTTTGAGAAACAGTCCAACACTTCGCAGCAAGATCAATCAACGTGCAAATCATTCATCCCAAGCTCAGGAAACAAACTACATTAAGAACAAGAGCATTTAATCTCTTTGAGAGCAACTAGATATTCCAAAAATTTGTTGCCATAAATCTCGTTTAAATTTTGAAGTTCCTAATCATTTCTGACCAGGCTATGGTGGCGTTTTAAACCAAGCATCGAAAAGAAGAAGAAGAAGAAAACAAAGACGGAAGTGGGAGGCAAAATGTAAATGATACAGCCTCGTTTCGCTTTACTCGGTCCGTGAAAGTTATAACGGCTCGAGGACACTAAATTTTGGCAAGATCCGTGTATCCACACAAGTTCTCTTTAACTAAAAATAGGGGACCTTCACGAGGAATCCGCAAACCAGGCGTGTACTTGTTTATTCAATATTCGCCATCCCTCCTACCAAATTTTGTAGACTATTCCCCCCATCTCCCTCTTCCTTTTGTTTGTTTTCTGCTCTTGGTCAAGCTGAGGATTTTCAACGTTGCCTGTTAAATAGTTCAAACGTCAAGATTGAGCTATGTGTTGCTGCTACACTCGATAGGCGAGCCAGTTTCCGTTCGGATGAATTTTAAACAAGTTTGTGTCGTTGAAGACGAAGTGATTTTGGTGGTTATTTTTTTTTTAAGTTTTTTTAATGTGTTTAAAGTGTTTCAAACTTGAAAAAAAAATCATCTGTACATTATTTTTAATAATCGATTAAAATAATAGAGTTGATTAATGTATGATGTCAAATAATTTGCCAATGAAAAGTGGACTAACGAGAACGATGTAAAAGGTATGGTCACTAATTAGTTATTTTAATTGGAAGTTGTCCTGCCCTATAGCTCCATTGACCTAGTGGATCAAATGTCAGGCAGGCTCATCTAGTCTGGTTTGCCGATAACAGGGTTCAAATCCATTAGGGTTTACTTAGGATTTTCCGCCCTTTCTTTTCCCCCTTAAATGTGTTCCATCTTTCTCGACGTACACTTCCTTTGTATCCTACCTTACTCATCCATAACTATTAACTTAATTGAAACACATATTGGCCTGACGGGGTTCACCTTTGCTAACCGAGTTAAGGGTCCTAGGGTTCAATTCCCTACACTACCAAAAAAATCTCACTATTGAAATTTAGGATCCCAATTTCACAGTAATTAATTGAAAGTCGAGAGACTGGAAGTTTTGTTGGATACAGAGTTAAATTAGTTTGTAGGTCTTGAATTAATACAATAAGTTTGTTCATATAGATCATTTCAAATTCACTTAGTAAAACCACTGAAAGCATTTTACATGCACTTTAGGACCAATACAAACACATGGCTTACAAACATACTTAATTTATTTTTAAGAGACACCACACGAAATTCCACCAGCGATATTCTTTTTCCGATATGCCAGGAACTAAACCCACCACACTTAATTGAGTATTCAGATGTAGACGTGCTAAGTAATTCATGCTAAGTATTCGGATTATAGCAATTTGATAAAGAGTAACTTAGAGTGGGTGATGTAGAAGTTTTTATTCATATTTACTTAATTTTAAAATAAATTATATCATAATTTTTAAGTTACTAGTAGTAATAAATATGTTTATTATAACTATATTGATCTAGATTTGTGAGACTTACAACACTCAATTTAATTAGTTTAATCCATCTCGTAATTTTATGAGTAGGATTATCTTTCAATTACTGAGAAAATTTATACTAAAATTTATATAAATATACAGTGTGGTTTTTTAAAAGTTGGCACAGCTTAATATCTTAGAAATTACGTATTTAAGAAAAAATTGTTTCATACAAATTGTTCTGTTTTGAAACGCTGACAAAATGACATAATATTTTTTTTATTAAGTGAACGTTTTCAAGGTCATCTCAAGGTCAACTATTATTTCTCAAATGGTACCCTGTATGTTTTTTATTGCAGAATCCTATACTACGAAAAATAACAAGCCACTTTTGTCTGAAAGACTTTTTTACCCGAAGTCTATTTTTGATCATATTTGATGAATTAAATAAATACATATGATGTTTTTGAATCTGTTTTTATTTCATCTTATTGCCTACAAGAATCTGTATAGTGTAAGCAAATAAGAGCAAAACGATTGCACAAACATAAAACAAACTTTCGTTCTGTAAGATCCCTTACTTTGACATCACTTTGTAACCTCCCACTCTGTCATCACGTTGTAACACTTATGACAGAATGGGGTAAAGTTACTAGTTTTGCCTGGGTGCCCGGTAGCCAACCCTTCTACGCGCTACCATGGCACCGTAGGGACTTACATAGTGAGGATGGACCCCGAGCGGTAGGGGTTGTAATTGATGGTCGTGGGGAGTGAGACTCGCAAGTAGTCCAAGAAATTATATTTATTAAGCTAGTAAGAGACTAAACTACTACATGGGAATCTATTAAATATCCCGTGACGAGGGAGCCGGCGCGATGACGGTCTCGCAACCCTCCTGCAGACCCGCACTCGACCCTCCGGTGGGGTGAACTACTATATCACATTTATATTGTCACTACTCAGTCGTACACGGCACACATGCACACAGCATGGCGTCCAACATTCAACAGTCTAGTCCGGTTCTCACACACAACTTGCTGATCTCGATATTTCACCCGCCAGGAAGGTCCATCGGTCACTCGTCTCGCTCGTCAACAGGATGCAAGCTATATGAGCTATTTGCTATTCTCAACAGGATGGTAACCCAACACTTTTGACTTCCAAGGAAATGTACAAGTTCAGGTTAACATCCTGCCAGAACAACCTTAAAATAATTATGCTGTTACAGTTCATAAGATTCGAAATGTTAAATTGGTCTACTCAATATGTTTACATAATAAGTAGACCCATTTAACATTTCAATCCTTATGAATAAACGTTCACTCTAAACAAAATACACAGTTATTCATAGCTTGAGGTATTTTCGTTTGCTGTAAATCTACGTAATGAGAACAGTGGTATATTATTCTGTTGCTGAAAAAATTATTGTTTTTATTTATTGTGAATGTAGAAGAAAAGTTAATGATGCTATTCTACTGCCCACTGATCGTTTCATTGAGAGAAAAGGACCATCACGTAAGTATTTGTTATCGTGTAGTTAAAGAATTTGTAGAAAATGGAAGTGTTAAAGTGAAGAAAAGGAGCCTCCAAGAAACTTTCACCGGTGAATATAATTAGATCGTAGTGATAGCCGCAGTAGCTTATAATCTTCATGTAAGTTCTCGTGCGATTTTTAGAGATTTAAGAATATCTTAGAGTAGTGTGCTCAAAATATTGAAGCATCATAAATTTCATCCTTATCACGTATCAATGCATCAACATTTTCTCAATCGAGTGGCATTCTGCCAATGGACAATCGAACAAGTAGTAATAAATATAACTTTTTTCTCTTTTTCTCTGATGAATTGATCTTTACTAATCATCGGGAAGTTTAACCGACATAGCACGCATTATTGGAGTGCAGAAAATTCACGGTGATTGCGCCAATCTGAAAGACAGCGCCCTTTGACTGGGAACCTTTAGTGCGGATTTATTAGAGACAAATTGACTGACCCCTTTTTTTTACTGACGGTACTTTGAATGGAGACAAATACAGAACCTTTCTATATCAATGATTTCCATTGCCTCTAGAAAATTTAAACCTACAAGAAAGGCAGAGCATGTGGTTTCAGCATGATGGGCACCTGCCCAATATTTTCCAGAATTGCACGAAAGGTATTGGATTGGAAATACAATGGCCGCTGTATCGGTAGAGGTGGTCCCAAATTATTTTGGCTGCTAGATCACCAGATTTAACATCACAAGATTTTTTTTTCTTATAGGGCTACCTGAAAGAAATAGTATTTCATGATATATCGACAGCTCCATAAAACATGATAGAACGTATTAGAATTGCGTGCAGAGATATTGATCGAGAAACTCTATTAAATATTCACATCTATTTTATAAAGCGAATTGGAGTGTGTTTATAAGTAGAAGATCATCATTTCAAACAATTGTTGTAATTTAACTTTCCTACCCTTATGAACGAACGTTTGTTTTTTGTTTTTCAAGACCGTTTTGCTCGTATTTGTTTACACTCCACAGATTATAGTAGGCAATCAATTGAAATAATAACCGTTCCAAAAACATTATGTATATGACTATATATGTATACATATAATAATTATTATTTAATATAATCATGGCTATTTCTACTAGATTTCTTTTTATCCTCAACTTACATTTTAGATTGAGGTCATAAAAACCTTTTTAATGGATGTTTTTGGATCCGCATAAGTGTCTGATACTAACGTCAGCTTTTTTATGAGCTGCTTTTGAGAATATTTTCTTTTTAAACCAAACAAATAAGGCCATTATTGTTGGAACTATTTAAAGCGAGGATATAAAATTAGCAATTCTAGTTAGTTCCTGAGAATGAATACGAGTATGATAGAGTCATTGGAGATATATTTGAGGAAGACGCATCAACAGAAGTAACTCAATTTATGTGCTTCTTAAGTAAATGATGATATAAAAATAGTATTAAAAATTGTTATGGGTTTAAGATACAATTTTTTTTATAATAAATCAAGCTATGTTTTCTTGTTTAATTTATGGAGTAAAGATCCTTAAATGGTAAATAAAAAGGCAACGAAGTTAAAATGTATCTTATTTAATTTGAATTTTATTTTTACTATTAAAACAACATGCACGTTCCAAATACAAACATTCTAAGAACTATCTCTAAAAAACCTGACTTAAAAACTATCTTTACCTAGTACGCTTCCACGAACTACTAAATAACCAATATGAGGGTATGGGATGACCTGCACCAATGGGCACGCCGTCTAAACGCAATCTCGTTTAGTCTGATACGCCAATGATGGGGAGGTCCGCGTTCCAATCCCAACCGGGTTTATTGAGAGTGATTTTTCCCAAAGGGTTTCTATACGAAAAAGGTATATTTCCTTTAAAATGTATTGTATTCATCATTATCCTATTAGTGCAGTTAAATTAGGATATCCCGGACGGGTAGTAAGACATGAACCACGGATAAAAAGCCCTCAATATAATTTAATTAAATAGTTGTCATTTCTCAATTTTAAAAAGTTGGACTTATGTAATCATTGAATATCACAATTCTTTGGAAATTAACAAGAAGAGGTGTACTATCGAACTCTCATAAACTTTATCTCGAAAAATGTTGTGTTTACTTAACATAATCGATTTATTAAAATAACAATGACGTTGTACACCTACCATACATTTATAGCATCAAAAAATACCCATTTATGTAGAATTCTCAACTATAGAGGCTTCAAGAAATAATATCATTAATCTTCTTCCATCAGGTTGAGATAAAGGAACAAATGCCAGTGTTGTTTCGAATAATTGTTTTGTCATTCATAATAAACAATTATTTACAAAAGAAAGTACTGTACAATGGAGGTAATATGTTTAGTCAAACGATGTGATCTGAAGTTTTATTTCCTCTACGTGAAAGGAAGTCATGTGACTATAATATAGTATTGTCTACACACGACATCATCCACAAGTTATTTCACCCAAGGCTTCGTATTTGAGTGTTTTTTAAATATTTAGTGAGTCAAATAATACATTAACTTTGTAATATAAATTTACAGTATATTTTTAACATATTTAATCTACAAGTTTATTGTTTTCAATCTATTTCATGAATAAAAAGTGTTATTTTGAACCTAGGTTTTCATATTTACTTAGATTATACGTCATGTTTTCAACATACCAGCTCATATTATTACATAAAGGTGAATCGAAGTAGAAATATGTATTTATTTATACCAATTCATTCAGTGAGTGTTGCCTCAGATATAGGAAATCTCGTGTGTGTTTTTTAAGTATGGACAATTTTGACACACGAAAGTTTAGTTTCAAGGTAAAAAATGTATATCAACTAAAGAATTCCCATACCTGAGGGCGTTCAGATAAAGACGTTAGTCGTGTTCTGTTTGGTTTACCGGTGAAGGAGAGGTCAAAGTTCAAGTACCAAAATAGTGTGCTAATATTGTATTTATTCTGAAGATCTTTCCACTCTCCTTATACACAAATGTGGGTACACTTCCTATGAATTCTATTTTCCTCGTCCCTACTCTAATAATGTATACATTCAGATAAGCCGTGCGGCAGTAAAATCTTGAGTTGTTATCGCCACATATTAAGAAAGAATATGTGAGGTCATACAAAGGATCCGATGGGGATGATGATAATTTCTTAGTAGCTGGTAGGCTGAAAGTTAATATGTGCTTGAATCGGCAATTACAGATCAAAGTGGGTGCATCGTACGACATAAACAAGTTGAAATAAAACTAAATAAAGCCATTACATATAATAGAGATAGAAAACTGTTTTGAAATTTTGAGAGATTGCATATAATAGGAATAAGAATAAACTGTGTAAATCATTATTGAACGTAATCAAAACATAGTAAAAGAAACGTTAGATACAGATCTGGGAGAAAGGAACCTGCCAAGAAGGGGAAAGTGACTCAATAAAACCTGTGAGGGAGCCATGAAAAGGGAAAGTCATCCCGATAATAAATACTAAAAGATATGAAGAGCAAATAAAAGAAAGAAACCTACCAACCAGTTAGAAGTGAAACATAAAGGGTTTTTGCGAAGGTAAAATAGAAAGCACATGACTGCAATTACGGACACAATAGGATAAGAAAGTCGGCATGTCAACAGTAGAAATATGTTCTGACAAGAGCGCTTAGAAACAGTCATGGCGATACAGTCAGGCTTGTCAGCGACAAGGATAACAATTTGATCAGTGAGTATGAAAATATCCTGTAAAGATTGAGATAATATTTTTGGAAGCTTCTGAGCCGTGCTAGCCCAGAAGTGACACTTGGAGTAGATCAAACGAAATAGTTAAAAACCAATACACAAGTAACAGAAGAAGAAGAAGAAGAAGGGGAAAAGTCAATAAGTAAGATCTAGAGCCACAAGGCACTGGAAGAGAACAAAACTACAGAAGGGGTGATCAAAGAGAGTGTCTCCCAGAATAGTGTAAAACCTCATCTACGGTTGTAATAGCGGTGACAGCTACCAAAAGTTATCTAATCTACTCTCACGTATTTATTCGTCAAAGGTGATCTGCAAGGGCATACATTGATTTGTTGATACTTTAGACAGTTAAAACTTTCACAACAATCAACTTGTTTTTAATTATGTTTTTATTTTAACCATTTTTAAATATTCTGCTAGCTGTAAGTTACCACCACTCACGTGGCGTGGTGAGTGGACTTAAGTTGATAGTGCTCCCTACATAAGAAGAGCAGTATAACTGGTTGTAATAATTACAACTATATATATATATCTTCTAATGCTACATTCAAATATTTATTATGAATTATCATAGAAATGCTAAATCCGTATACTGGCACGTAGATCGGAAAGTTATAGGCAGATGCTAGAGCTGGGGAAAGCACTACGAATCGAGACAACGACGTTCATAAACTTTTCCAAATTTTACGACAGCATTCATACAGAGAGCCTTTACAAAGTGACGAAAGAGATGAAAACGCCACAGGAACTAAGAAGGATGATAAGACCATGAACCAAGAACATAAAAGCACCAGATAAATATAAAAGAACGTTATCAAGGTAGCTAAAGATAAAAGCCAGGGTACAGCATGGATTTACCATTTCGACCAAACTGTGTAGTCTAATATTAGGGGAAGTCTTGAGAGAATATGACAAGAAAAAAATTTAAAGAGGAAGTGTTGAACGGAAACAATAAATGTGTGGATGACAGCTCAGTGATGGGGTAAAGATAGGGATAAATTATAGAAGTGGTGTAAGAGCTGAAGAAGAAAAATAGGTTGGACATCAATTAAGCAAAGCCATAGGTGATGATGAAACCTTCAATAAGATAGCAAAATGATTTAACAGAACAGGACAGAGAAATGAGTTTATACAAAGAACGAAAGTTTCAACTATTAAGGTTGAGGTTCACTGGAGAAAATAGTGTAGAAAAAAATATTTGAATGGTCGCTCAATATCTGTGGCCAGGTGTTATCACATACTTTATTTTTAAGGCAAATAACTTGTATACCAAGACCAAACGCACGCATATATGCCTTTTGTAAGCCTGGTGATATTGTACGTCACCGAAACATGGACCACGACAAAGAGATAAAGAGAGTGGCTCAGAACATTTTAAGGAAAGTTAACGAGAAATATCTGGAGACCTGTGATATAGGGGTGAGAGAAAAGTTAAAGAATCGCACGATCTGTTGCAACAGCCAGATATTGTCCGTGAGATGAATTGGAATTGGATGATATGGGGGAGGGGGACATGTCACTGGGATTGTGTGATTGGACAAGAATGGAGACCTAGAGCAGGGGTCTCCAAACTTTTTGCTATGTGGGTCACATAATATATTTTACACATTTTCGCGGGCCAAAGTAACGTTCACTTGTTCTTCAAGTAGCATTATTATTGTCCTGAATGCCTTGACATGCGCGAATAGAGCACAAATCAAATTTGTTTCAACATGCAAATTTAGATTCAAGTCATATGGCCAGTCACGCCTGTAAAAAAAATGCCACTCTCCAAAGCAGGTCAGTGTTTTATAAAAGTTAATGAGGTTGATTCTTCTCTGTGAGAAATGAATCAATTTATATGCAATAAATAATATTTATAATAATTAGTCAATATAATTACTTATATTTAATATTAGGTAACATCTTTCGGCAAGGCCGTAGCCAGGCAAAAATTTCGGGGGGG
>CABFWB010000005.1:0-75612 GCA_902151455.1 Timema bartmani
AATCTGTGCCGGGACCGAGGATTGAACCCCGGACCCGCAGCACAGAAGTCTGACACCTTACCACTAGACCACCAGGTCACCAAATAAATGTAAAATGAAACATTGCCGTCGTGGAATATGATCAATACCTACCCCTCTCTACCAACAATGGAGTTTTATTTTGTAATCACCTTTATTATATATTTTATGATTAAGCTACTCGTTTATACGTAGACTTCATTAACACTGTAAGATAGAAAGCTAACTTAGTGTGGACCTACTATAGTGTAACTTAAAATATAGGGCCATAGTGCAATCAATTGAGGTAAGACCACTAATTAATTTAAACAGCCTATTGAAGTATCTTAAGCTCAAATAACGCGACATAATTTTGTGGTTCTCGCAAATTTGGAAAAGTGACACCTGGGCACGGTAATCTAACCCAAGACCCCAGACTCAGGGCACCAACACTCTACCAAATGAGCTATCCCAAACTTCATCCCGTGGTCAGGGTCATTTTTCACTCCGCGCTAATCCAAGGGTCCAGAGGGCAATCCCTATGTCCATGTGTCATTGTTCAAAACTATGGGAATATGGTATTGATCCGGTTTGTATTCGTAACTAATGATCATTTCCATCTTGTGAGCGTCACTGGTCATGTACTGTCCATTTGTTGTATAAGCGATAGCTTACCTACATCAATGTTTCGTTGTTTTAATATCAGTGCAACACGCCTCGCCAGCCGCATGGTTTAAGGCGCTACACTCACAGTAGACTACTGGTGATGAGATTGAGGTTCGAATATAGGTCGTGTATACTGAGAGTGGTTTAACCAAAATAGTTTTTCCCCCTCCTCCAATACAAACGCGGGTACAATTTCTTTAAGTATAAAGTTCATCACCCTTAAAAACCTTTAGAGTAATTGGTACATAAGCGTATAAACCGAACGGGTAATCATGATGGTGCTGAAAAAAAAACACTGTTGAGATTAGAAAATTAAACTAAACGTATATACTGATAAAATGTTTTTTTATTTGGGTTATCAATTTGTTTTTTACAATAGTAACTGAAAAAATCGGGGTTTTACTCACGCTACCTTCCACCCCACCTTATAATGTGTCGTTAATAAATGATCCATTACACTAAACGTATATACTGATAAAATGTTTTTTTATTTGGGTTATCAATTTGTTTTTTACAATAGTAACTGAAAAAATCAGGGTTTTACTCACGCTACCTTCCACCCCACCTTATAATGTGTCGTTAATAAATGATCCAAGTAATGAATATTATATAAAATAAGGTGTTTTGATAAGGAGGTTGGTTGAGACTAAATTAAAAAAACTATAGCATTAAAGCTAGCTAGAAACACTGAGCTTCCCCAATAAAATCGATATATTGTTGGATCACTATCCACTTCGGTGGCCGTTTTTCAACAGGTGTGACGCGGCATATTGATGTGCCACTGAAGTTTGATGAAAGATAATAAAAAATAAGCTAGAAATAAATTGAAATAAAAATTAAATCCTTTCAAATCCATTATCCACACTATTTTTTTTAAAACACAATTATAAGAATGTTAGCTACTGAACTATTAAACAAAGCTTAATATTCGATATTTTAATGATGAAATGTCTCCTTAAAAAACTTAAAGTGAGCGTTGACCATTTTAACACCTTGTTCAGTGTGCCATGAGTTGACAAAAGATTGAAAATCGCTGGCTGATGACGGGTAGATTGGGGTTCGAATCCCGGGAGGGTGTAGGTCTACTAAATGTTCCCACACTATATTCACACATCTTGTCAAACATCCTTTCAATTCAACCCTAGCTATCCCTAGCACGTTCACGTAGTTGGTACATATGAGAAAAACTCTATCGGGTAGTAAGACTTGGTGCTAAAAAACCTTGAATCACTGACAGAAGGCAAGGCCGTAGCCATTTAAGCATGAGAAAAGATCAGTGTTTTTACTGTTTTTGTAGTAAAACATTTTTTTGACAAAATAAATACAATATTTCTCCAGTATAAAAATAGTTTAATTTTCTTCACATGTTGATATAAACATTTGTTGAATATCTGTCATGAACATAGCGGCATTAGATGAGTAACATTTTAAATAAAGAGAAAAAGTTGTCATAAAATTCCAGGACAAACTTGACAGATATTTAAGAATTTTTTATATCACCATGTGAAGAAAGCTAAGCTATATGCGTCTACCGGAGGGTTATTTTATTTATTTTTACCAAAAAACAGTTTTGGTATAAAAACTGCAAAAATACTTCCCTTAAACAAACGTCCCCTTAAACCCCACCGTACTAATTCTCACATTAATACCAATGTGAGTTGATATAAAATAGTTTTGAAATTGAAAGTAACTAAACTATGAACATCAACAGCTTAGGTTGCATGGCTAGTGTGATTGACTTATCCTGAAAGGCCTGGTTTCCATTTCTTTCGATGAAACTGAAGATGTTTATTATATTTAGTTTAGGGTTCACAATTC
The DNA here is from genome assembly GCA_902151455.1 of Timema bartmani. Lineage (NCBI taxonomy): Eukaryota > Metazoa > Arthropoda > Insecta > Phasmatodea > Timematidae > Timema > Timema bartmani. The sequence goes on from CABFWB010000005.1 coordinate 2,482, forward strand.
TATCTTCCAGGAAAGCTTCATTATTGTTTCTTATATTGTGTCTCATTATTTTATTTATAGACTTATATTCTAATAGACTTGTGTTAAATGTACCACAAACTAAAACAATAAGGAACAATCTAAAAGAAAATCCAAAGATGATGTCAGTAGTATCGCTGAAATACTTGTTTAATGTACCGTAAACTAATGTGCTTCGATAATCCAGAATGATAAGAAAAGCTTTTTCATTGTTATTTAAAACCTTATCTGGAAAGCTGTAAAGTTCTATTGATTTTAATGAGTGAAGTATGAATATAACTATATTTCTGATGTGCTTGAGCTACACGGAAATCAGAATTACTAAACGATATTTGCTTAAATGTTCATACTTTTAAATTAGCAGTGTTCTTTGTAATACATGTTCTCTTCTGAGTCCCCCTTTAGGCTGACTTATTGCCAAACACGATGGTCGCGCAGTATAAAGTGTAAAATAATGTAAATGAACCCTGAAGGTATGTGAAAATACCTTTCCCTGTAAAATTGGTGGGTATTTTCGCTCTCACTAATGTGTTGATAAAATCAGTTGGCTTGGAAACTGTACGTTTAATACTTTAAATAAATAAATAAATAAATAATAAACCTATTAGTGCTAAAAAATGTTTTCTACTCTATACATTTTAACCCCCCTCCTTCCTCTCCTACTCTCGGAGCCCCAGTGGTACCCCACTGTTCACCCAGTCTGCATAACTTCCATTTGGTGTTCCTCCATCAACAAAACTTTGAGAAACACTGGTCTAGATAAAGTGTACTATCCTTTGCATGAAGGGAGAGATGAAAAACACTTAGACACACCCAGAGAGGAGTACTTGCCTCGGTGGCCGCATGGTCTAAGGCGCTACTATCACAGTAGACTATACTGCCAATGACTGAGTGATAGAGGTACGAATCCCAGTCAGGTGTTTTGAGAGTGGCTTTTCCAAAATAGTATTCCACTCTTCCCTCCACACAAATGCGGGTACAATTACTATAAAAATACCTTCTTAATCCCTAAAACTATTAGAGAAATTGGTGGCCTGGTGGTCTAGGGGTAAGGTGTCAGACTTCTGTGCTGAGGGTCCGGGGTTGAATCCTCGGTCCCGGCACAGATTTATCTGATTGTCAAACCCTTCCTTCACCTCTGACAAGACTTGTATTAATCACAACTTGTGAATATGTGGAATACCAGGCCTCTACCGTGGTTCGGATCCCACGTTAAACTGTAGGTCCTCCATTTTCATCTCACAATCACCCTACCATTACACTTTAGCGTAAGTGCGTATAGCCCTAAAGGGTAGTAAGACGTGGTGCTAATAATAATAATGACAATGACCATGACCATGACCATGACCATATTAGAAAATTTAGTATATAAAACGTATAGCCCGAACGGGTAGTTGGACATGTTAATAAAAAAAGCAAGAAATCGAACCCTAACCTCACTGTCATCAATAAACCAACTTGAGCGAACCTAATATTAATTAGCCCACATATCCAGCAATGCAGGTTTTACTGGCATTAGGTTTAAGACTAAACACTTTTTAATCTGACTTTTTTCAATAGTTTAAAGGTATAACTGTCCAAGCTTTGTTCTTTAATGGCATAGTAAAGATATTTAGTAATATTGTTTGAAGAATGTAAAATTGTCGAATCAACAATAAATACTATCAACATGCGCTTTAAATGGTCAACTGATTTTATGTACCGAATAAGTATTGTTCTTTATTAACAGTTTAAGCATTTTAAAATAGTATTTTCAAAGTGTTCAAAGAAGTAAAACGCAACATTGATGTCAAATAATATAGCTGAAGAATATAAACATTGATATTATTTAACTCATCAATCAACCAATCAATCAATGGGGAAACAATGGCAGAAACTTTTATGCATAATATAGATTCATTGAAATGATTGACATCTGATTCTTTTACGGTCGATTTTCTTAGAGTTTCTGTGTTTTGTGCGTTTAAACAAACATTTCTTACCCTTCGCATCTCACCTTTGAAATGTTTACGGAGTCACAGAAGGTAAGAAAAGCACCACGTACAGGGTGCTAAAAAAAACTTTTAGCACATAAATTTGTTTTTGTTGTTTGATTGTTAATATATAATAGAAATAAGTGAAGATAATGATAATATTAAATTAATTACCAGAAAAAATGAATTTTCCACCTAAAAAATACTAAAAATAAAAATTGGGAAAATCTTAAAAGTTAATTGGAATACTCCATCTAGTACTGAAGATTAATAATTAAAATACTTATTACTATAGGGTGATCAATAATTAAAAAGGGGTTATTGGTATAGTAGTTAATTAATGGATGTACACATAAGTTAGTTAGATTAAAATATGAATTTTGGAGACTATTAAAAAAAATATATAGGCTTAGTGGTTTTCTTTGTTTGAAATGGGGTTTCAAATCAATAATAATGGGTATTTCGATATTGAGTATTTTTTTTTCTAATATAGTAAATAACTAAACTGTGAGATTCTGAAAATATGTTATCATATCAAACACAATATTAGGTTAATATTACCTGCTTCGGTGGTCACTTGTTTTAAGGCGTCACTCTCGCAAAAGACTAGAATGCCGATGACAGGTAAATTGGAGTTGGAATCCCAGCTGGGTATAATGAGGTTGGTTTTGCCTAAATTGTTTTCCACTCTCCCTCCACGAAAATGCGGCTATAATTCTTCTAAATTCAACTTTTCTCATACCTAGCTCATTAGCGAAATTAGTATGTATGATTAAAATATTAACAGGTAGTAAGATGCGGTGCAAAAAATAAGTTATGAATCCTTACACCGCAAAAATTATTATAAAAACAGTGTATTAAATAGCTTCCAAAGCATTTTAAATTATCCTCATATTTTTCAGAATAATATTCCTAAGCGTGGGTTTATTTTAAGACCTTTTATATTTACAGTTACTCGGTGTACTAAAACTACTACATAATATACATAGAAATGTAATATAAACTAAAATATTCATATATTACTGAAATCAAAATATAGTTGTAAATGATGGGATCAATATCTTCAATGAATATAATATCAAAAATTATTTTTCAGGCTTTTGAAAAAAATATTAACGGGTATTTTATAACTCTTTAAATTTATCTTGTTTTAAAATTATAAAGGCAGCCTTTGAATTTTAGTGTTACATAAGATACTATGAGATAAATAAATAAACTCAATAAGGCATATTTAATTTCAAAAATGTATTAGTGTTAGCTGTGACTGAAGAAAAAGTATGTATCCTGATAATACTTTTTCTGGCAAGACAGCTGTGTTGATTATTGATTAACTATTGTATAAAAGCTTATCTCATTATAGAACTCAAACGCGGTGCCCAAGAAGTATGTGAGCAACTTCCTAAGAGTTATTTTATTAGGTGAGTTCTCGAGAAGCAAATTTCCACTCTTGTATTATTCAAATGCTTCAAAAATGTCCTACACACAATAAATAATGTTTTATTAAGTATTTACATATTCAAACCTATATTTATTCACAAAATAGATATTGTCTATATTTTGACTAACTTTTTGATTCTAAACCTACATTTATTCACAAAATAGATACTGTCTATATTTTAACTAACCTTTTAATTCATTTCCAGGTTTGCTGATATTTATCATCTTTGGCGCACTGGTAAGTGATATTCAAAGGTCCTTGGGTAAAATATGTTTAAAGCATGTATGAATATCAAGTAAAAATCCCTATCTAAAAGTTTCTTTGACACAAGAACTTACTTGTAATTTGGAGCTTAAAATATAAAATGGTGTGGCGACAGAATTATTTACGTGCTTTTTTATGTGCTTTTAATGTAAATTACATCATAACGTTGAATAACGTTACACAATAAATTTGAAAAAATACCTATTTCATAGATCTCCTAGATTCTTAGGATTACTTGTTTGCGTTTTACTACCTGTTACCCTCCTTGGTGGCGTAGTTAGCTAACGCGCTAGTTTCGTATTAAGCTAAATTGCCAAGGACGGGGAGATCAAGGTTCAAATCTCGGTTGGGTGAACTGGGATGGTTTTCCCTAAATAGTTATCCACTCTCCCTCCACGCAAATGCGGGTTCACTTCCATTAAATTCAACCTTCCCAATTCTTAAACCATTAGCGTAATTAGTACTTATTAATTATAACGGGTAGTAAGACGTGGTGCTAAATTAATTACTACCTATTCAGGCTATACGCATAAAATCTACTATTATTGTGAGTAATTGACCTGTAATAATATAAGGGTATTCAACAGGTCGAACTCCATTGATTCAGGTCAATATGCTTTGGTAATTATTAACTAAAATTAAAAGTTATTAATAACAATGAAGGTTAATCTTTTAATCTTTTTTTATAAAAAGATAATATAAATAAAATATAAGTCGATATTACTAAGTAACTAGGTTTTATATATATAATAAATATAATATAGATGTATAATTTTTTTAATGTTGTTGCTACTCAAGTGATTAAGACAGTATAAATGGCAGTAAAAAGTATTCAAATTTGTAATATCCAAAACAAGTTGGCAGTATTATCTTGATTGCAACTCCTATTTGGAAAGTTTCAAGTGGTTTTTTTTTTCTCATTGCATAAATTATAGATAATAATCCGATTTTTTCCGGAACTTAGTAATATTCTGAACTGAGTAACTAGTACCTTAATAATTTGTAACTCCAGCAAATATGGTAAAACTATTTGGTTATGTTTCCCAGCTGTATATTATCCCCCATGTGGTGAGTGCGCAAGGAGAGAGGAGGGAAGAACATGAGAAGGATATCGTGGGCCCCATAAACAGCTCGGCAGACGACATAGTGGCCTTGGGCTGGTCAGGGGCACGTTTCACCCGCAGGCCGATAGACACCTAGGTCAACTTCACACGAAGAGCCAACACACACAAAGTATTGTAAAGAAACACACAAAAAAAGTAATATCGACTATGAAAATATACAGGGTGCTCCCTGGTTCGACGGCTAAACTTTGGGAATTGGTAGTGGATCAAAAAATTAACTCAAAATGTATTCTAGAGACTTGCTAGTTTCACTGTCTTTTCACGCAAATAGCAACAAAAACAAATTAAAAATAGGTCGGTATTAAATAAAAAATTTATTTATTTATTTTGTTCAAATTGACAGCCTCCAGCCCGGAGACAAGCATCGCACCTATCGATGATAGAACGACTGGCTGACCGATATCTTGCGAATGTTATTTCTTCGCACGTTGGCGTTATCATTTGTCGTAATGATTGAAGGTCATTAACAGGCACTTCATACACTTTTTGCTTGAGAGCTCCCCATACAAAATAATCTAGTGGCGTTAAATCAGGTGAATGCAGAGGCCAAGACACAGGTCCAGCACGACCGATCCATCTTCCAGGAAAATTATTATAAAGCCATTGCTGAGGACCTCTGCAGAAAAAAAGCGTAATTTTATTTATATTTTTTGCCGTTTGCGCGAAAATGAAGCTAAAACGATTAAATCTCCAAAATAAATTCTGACTTAGTTTTTTTAATCCACTACAACTTCTCAAAAGTTTAGCCGTTCAACTCGGGAACACCCTGTATATTATAATTGTAAATATGAAAAGCAAAAAGTGTGAAAAATAAAAAAATAGTTATCAATGTTTGTACTAAGAAATATGACAACATCCTCTTAACATATTATTACACTCTAAAATATTAAAATAACCGGCCTCGTGGTATAATAATAGTCAGAGCCCCTGGTTTCTGACTTAGAGGTCCCGGTTTTGATTCTCAGCTGGTACCAGGGTATTTTTTCTCGAAAGGGGAATAATTCCCATGGTCATCAGTGTTATGTTAGTTAGGTTTAGTAAGAGCTTCATTGGCTTTATCCTTCCATATTCACTATCACCATCGTCTCACCTCATCGGGAAATGGAAAGAGCCTTCCATGAAAAAGGATGGATGATTAGTAAATTCGAGCGTCCTCTGGGCAACGGTACATAGGTATTGGATAATATTTCAGCAAACTGAACTACGGATAGAGGTAGCCCAGACACGCCATTAATATTATTATTATTGATTACTATCCGACAGACATAAAAGCTACTAGATCTACTTACACGTAATTTCATGTTATCTGCCCATCACTCTTTATACATATTATCAATATGTATAAAATAACACTAATTATAATGTTGATTGCAAAGTAAAATAAGTTTTTATTTGCTAAAAGGTGTTCCAAACGTCCATTAGGAAAAAAATAAACAAGGTCCGATTCCTAATTCATGGAAACTGAAAGAACTTCAAAGATCCACCAATATTACTTGTTAGTATAAAATCGAAAATGTAATCCGCACTCTCTCCATTAACAAGGTGAGTTTGTTACCTTTCAGGATACATTTTATCCTGAAAGGTAACAAACTTACCTTGACCTAACTTATTAGATAGGGCCATAATGTAATCAGTTAAGGTAAGACTGCATGCTACCTCTAAACGAGGTATAAATATGTAGAAGTTTAAGAAAATAATATATGAATAAATTAAGAAAAATATTATTGTCACGTAAGTGATTAAGACAGATAAATTCTAGTCCTAAATAAATGAAGGAAAAATATATCACTATACGAGTATACTGGTAATCTTTGAAGTTTTGAATAGGCCTATGTATTTGTTAGAGCATATATCACATGATTTGTTCACAGATGTTTTTTTGTATCTCAGTGTAAAGCAACAAACCTAATTAAATCTTATCTTTCTTTGATATTATTTACAGCCCTTACTTATTTTATGGTATTAGGAACTTGAAAGTTCATTGCCGCACTTAAAACTATGCAATCTATCCTTATTTTGAGCTAGTTCTATCCAGTCAAACTCGCTACACCCTATCTCTTTTAGGTCCATTCTAATTATATCATCCTACCTACTTCATTGGGTTCACCAATCAAAACCCTGCAAACTTTTCTAGATTCTCCTATTTTCTACGCTCCTTATTACATATATTTAGAATGTCTTATAAAGTGTTTCAAAATCCTCTTACTGTGTATAAAATTGACTTATTGATATATTAAATAAATTCCTTCCAAGTATAAACAAATATGTGCATTATATTTTCATATTAATTCTACTGAGATAAATTTTGAAAAACACAACTTTTATATTAAATTATGATTATCAATATAAAAAAATATGTTAGTTCTTTAAAAAAAAGTTGTCATCATAGTTAAAACATAAAATACAAATTAGCACGGAGCCCCCTGAAAGTTATTAACAATTCTCACTACAGTAAGTCATATATACCCTGATTTTGGTTGGAAGAACACTAGAGAAAATTAAAACATATTTTTTTACAGCCAACATTGATCACATTTTACTGTATTATTTGTGTTATTCTATAGGTATTGAAAATATGTGTATCAAAAGTGACGACTACAGATCACATGACATGATGTATGGATATTTTAAACTTGTTTTAGTAACTTTAGTAACTAACTTCTACTGTTCTTCCTACCAAAATCTTATAAATACTATTTTTTAAAACAGCAAAGCTAACACGGTGGTTTTCAACTCAATTGGGGTGATCATATTTGGTATGCAATCTTGAGATTCGGTTCGAATCCAGGAATAAAGCATTGGATTATTTTTCTGCACATCCACTCTATGGGAGAACGCTGATGCTATTCCTTAAAATTGGTATTTCCTCTTCTGTAGCTTTGTATTTTGTGTAAGTGGTTGTTTCTTAAGGATCATTGAGATATAACACTAAAAAGGGAGACTTATTGGGAAAACATATATAAAGCAAGTGTGAAATTTTTTATAATTTTTATTTTAAAACACATTGAATATATTTTTGAAGCAAGTTCACTATGTTTAATATTGTAGTATTCAGTATATATTACAAATGTTAAATAGTTCTATTTTCAATATTTATTCACTGTTTCATATAAACTTAAGTAAAAATATGACAGAGAGATAAAATGAAATAATACATAATGATAACTTTAAAATTATTGATTTAACAGGTGGTTTTTTGTAAAATACCTAATTTGTCAATATATTTTAATAACTTAATGGTTTTAACACAATAAACAATACATTTTTTCTAACAAACTAATACTTATTACAGCCTTTTGTGAAACACTCAATGTAATTTAAAGTTAGGTTTTTCTTTGGGCAAAAGTAGTAGTCATTTCAAATAAATAGGTGAAAAATATTTAAAAATATTTTTCATTCATTGAAATAAATTTAAATATATACTTTTAATAAATATACATATACAACATAAAGAAATCTATGCCTCTTGAATAAACTAAAATGACTTAATTTTAATCAAGATATTAAACATTAAATACGATGTAAACATGTTTAAAAACAGTGTTTCAAATTAACTAAAATAGAAGTAAAATAAATACTATTTGTGCTAACACATACAATATTAATCTGATTAATATTTCAAATGTTTTACATGAATTTTACAGAGCTGTGTAATATTCTTATTTTGCATTAATTAAATATCACGTTAATATAACAGCTAGTTAAACGAAATTGCATATAGTATTCAAACAATTATATATGTAATCTTTCAAAGCTACTGTAGTAGGTAATAAAAAAATGACTGCCATAATTGAGGCCTGCACTCCTTCTAATACTTAGCATGGTGCCTCCTAATACAATTTTATCAAAATATTAAATGTAGTCTAGACGTAAAATATAAACAGAGCTATTCCTAATGCTACACAGTGAGACTAAAATATATTTGAACGTTGAAAACGATGTCTTAACCTGTGCAAAAAAACCTTTTTGTGACTTTTCACACTGTCTAACTATAAACACGTAAGAAAAGAGAGAAAGGATTTTAAAATCCTCTCTAAGTAAAAACCACCAAAAATAGGTATTAAAATAATAATAGAAGTGTAACAGTTGACTGATTTGTTCATTTGCTTATCTTTCTTTATCTAACTTTGTTGTTTATAAGCTTTAATTCTAAGATTCTTAGTTCTAATTCTACTATTTTTGTGTATTAGTCAGAAATGTTTCCAGTAAACTATTTTTGGTTTCATCAAGTTTATGCTTTGTATAGCCAATATTTAAATATATGTTTTAAAATAATTACAAAAAGCTTTGATTTTAGTTATTTCTTTTTGAGTTTTCAACTATTCACACAAATATTGCTTTTCTTTTTTTACTTGGTAGCCTTTTATAGACCTTTGATATTTCCTTAATCAAACAAGAGGAAAAGTTCAAAATACCTATTAACAACAAAAATTAAAAGTAAAATTAAATTAAAAAATAATTTTAATAACAGACATTGTCTTAAATGGATATCTTTTTACACTTAACACTTAGTACCTAATAGGCTTACGTCCGCATTCACGCACTTAATAAATTATATCACACACAACACAGTTTTGTTATTAAGAGGCCACCATTTTTATTAATGCAATCCATCAGAAACTTAAGTAATTGAAAGCAAGGCTTGATTTGATTTAATATTTTACAACAATAATAAATGTCACACTTTTAGATTAATATAAACATCCAATTATTAACCGTGATTTGTGTAAACAGTAATACAGTTTCATTAACTAATCAGTAGTCAAAGACACTTTATCTGAGCCTATTAAAATAACAAATACCATCTAATAGGTAAAGGGTGTGTGGCCATTCTAAAATCAAGATAATTTCCAAAAGGTCTGACTATAGCACCATTAAAGACCCGTGATGGTGAGAACATTGTCTAATTGTCTAAATTGTTTAGTCTGATATGTCGATGATAGTACCGTCGTATTTCTAATTCTGGCTGGATGAGCCAAGGGTAGTTTTCTTTAATGGTTTCCCATTCTCCTTCCACATAAATTCGGGTACATTTACTCTAAATTCTACCTTCCTAATTCCTAACACTTCAGTGTGCGTACAGTTCGAACGGGTAATTAAAGGGGGTGAGTAAAAAAATTATGTAATAAATCTAGTTAAAGTATATTGATTAGAAACCGATGTTTCTTCAAATATTTTCTAGAACAGTACCCTAATTTAATTTATATTAACTACCATATTTTGTAATAACATAATTTTACATGGCGAGTAAATTAACATATTAATTACCAAACTAATTCGAGAGTGAATATTAATATATTTTGAATTATAAGTTTGTAGTACATAAAACTAAATGAAGTTATAAAGGTTAAACTTTCGGTGAACTGAATTTAATCACCTTCCAAAAGCATTTGTTTTCAAATTGTTCTTTTAGGTTAATTAATGAAAACTGATATGTTTTGAACAGTGGACAAATTATGTATGAGCTACAACTGTTTAAAGCTCACGAATACACCTGGAATGTCATGTGTAAATAATGAATACCATCTTTAATATGGTCATCTCTTCACTGCCATTATAATCACAGATATTTATAACTGCACTCGATTAGTTTTCGTTCCTTAATACTTATTGAGCTCAAATTTGAAATTTGAAACCCTTCATATCACTTCTTTTGTATATTATTCGGGATTCTGATTGTTTCTATTCTTCATGAAAGTCAATCCACTTTGTTTGCACTTAGCAACATATCACTCACTGGTTCATGAATCCAAACCTTGTTCGGATATTTAGTCAAATAGATCTGCAAGTATATTTTTTTAAGAGTAGAAGGTGAGTACTGAGCTCTGGTTGCCTCGAACCAGGACGAAAGGAGGAAGATCTCTGGTCAGGACCTCCAACCAGGCCATGTAAAGAGGGGCGGACACCGATCCTTTCCTTGGCATGGGCAGGGACCTACAGGAACAACATCAAGAATATGTGAATACTCAATAATTTCAGGTGAATTATACACATGATTAGGCTGCGGCTGGACGAAAAACTGGGAAAATGTGCATCAAATTATGATCTTAATTTTTTTTAATGAAGGAAAACAACATAAAAATATGCACAGTAAAAAACACAAGGATTGTGATTAAAATTATATGAGACGCTATGTTTTAACAGCTTACTGACTGTGACTATGATTACAATAAACAAATATATATTCCTCGAGATTTTTAGGATTAGGATCACTTCTAAGTATCACCTAATGTGGGAGTTTAGTGGCCGTGAGAAAAGGCCAATGTTATTGCAGTTTTTATAGTGTAACAGTCGACCACGGTGGTTTTAGGATAAAGTTCTCGCCTCAGGACCCGATTTTCATGGTTTTAAACCCAACCGAAGATTACGTATAATTTCTTGAGTGATAGAAATCCGTAGCATAACTTCCTTCGGAGGGGAAGTAAAGCTGTCGGTCACATGTTAATTTTGGCATGTAAAAGAACTCTGGAAGACAGCGGTCGGAAACTTTTTTTGGGTCCCAGTCGACTTGGAGACTTATCAAATGTCCCGCGATCGATCATCCTTTCTTTATTCTGTTATTACATATTTTTTCTATACATCTTATGTTGTATCCTTAATCTTAATAAATTGGCAGTAGTAGCCTGTAGCCTAATAACAAGGTTAGCAAAGGTAATTAAAAAATGTATATATAGATTGAAATATTTAATTCGTATCAAACACATACTGAGAAAACTATGTTACTCACATAACAATCAGAGAAGCATCCTTAGAGTTTTGCTGCAGCAATTCCCTCAACCTCAACTGTCTGTCCGTCTTTTGTTTCTGAATTGAATACTCTTCATCCGTCACCATGCATTCTGAAAGCACATAATATAGTTTAAAAACTAAAGCGTTTATTATGAACTATTTCAGTGAGCTCAAAATAATCTTCCAAACAAATGGCAGAGGTGTGTATACCTTGGAGAAATTTAATGCAAATTAATGTTTTGAATCATTTTTGAAATAGTTTTAAAGTATTGATATCAACATTTATCAACTGAATAAAACATGCTACATCATATTCCTCACATTTTCTATTTTTATTTAAGGTTACTCAAAGGAAAATATGCTGCAAACGCTTTAAAATGGTTTTAAGTTTAAATTTTAGAAAATGTATTATTAAGTATAAAGTATTATCACGCGTAAGAATAATTTTAAGTTAATGGGCATGGTAATTTTAAGTTCATAAATGAGTGACGTTCTTTAATTTTTCTCACAGAGAAAGCATTGTATATATTAAAAATTGTTGAACTCATTTTTTTATGTGTCTTGACTTTATTTTTAAAATAGATATCTGTGAAAAGTTAGTGGTTTTTTGAAGAACGTTCCGTTTTAAGTGGCTTACTGATAGCCGAATTTTAAAACTTTTATTCAAATATATAGTAGACAATATAAGATAGTATGTACGATTATGTCACATAGTATTGTTTATTATAATTGATTATATTAATTTTTTAGTTTGATTTCAATAAGCAGCTCTATATTAAAAAAATATTTATACCTGTACAAATTTTCTAATTTACTTAAAAATCTAGTAGGCAAATAAACTCAATAAAATACTATAAGAATACATCCATAATTTTTGGATGAATAAAAAAGTGAGTGCTAAAACACGTGCAAATATAATTAACTATTAATTAAATCTCACAAATTAGCTTAGTATCTTAAGCTTTTAACTATTCTTGTAAATTCAAACCTCAATTATCTAAACAGTATACGAGGGTCCAAAATATATACAATGTTTTGACAGTTTTACTTTTTTATAAAATTGCTTTAGTAATGTTGCTAAAAAAATGCTTGAATTCAGAAACTTTTATATTCTTATATAATATATATATAAATATATAGGGTTTTGAAATTTATAAATATGATATAGAAACATTCAAGAATAAGTTTATTTACAATCTTTTGTAGTACATATTTAACTCAACATAATCATAATATTTATTGGGACCATGAATATATAAATGTTGATCTGGAGAAAGTCTACAATCGTATGAATAAGAGTATATTATCGAATGTTCAGAGAGTTAATGCATGGTTAGTAAATCCAATTATAGCAGTGTATGATATAAGTAAAGCGTGTGTTAGGGTGGGTCGAGCTTTGAGCGTATGGTTTGACATTAACCAGGGTGTTGGATAAGGTTGTGCTATGTCCCCATAGTTGATTAATATATTCATAGGTAAGTGTATGAGGGATGCTTGTGATTACGCGGTTGGTGCACAAATGGACAATGCCAATTGGAGAGTGCTGACATAGGTAAGTGTATGAGGGATGCTTGTGATTACGCGGTTGGTGCACAAATGGACAATGTCAATTGGAGAGTGCTGCTATATGCAGATGATGCAGTCTATATGACTGAGAATGAAAGTGACTTGCAGAATACATTAAATCGTTTGAATGTGGTGACACGCAGATTGGAACGTCGCATAAATGTATTCAAAGCGAAGGTGATAGTTTTTGATAAGGATGGATCAGGAAATGGTTTTCAGCTTAGTATAAATGGGAAAATGTTAAAAAAAAAAAGCGAATGAGTTTGTGTGTTTGGGCAGAATGTTCTGTAAAAACGGATGGATAGATGGTGAACTCGACAGATGGGTAAATGCATCTCGGAAAATAGTTGGATGTATGTGGACTATTGCAAAATAATGTACTATTGAAGGAGGCAAAAATGGCAGTATATAAAATTATGATAACACCAACATAGTTTTATAGATGTAAAGCGTGGTTTTGTCAAGAGAAACACAAGAGCAAGGTGAACGTGGTTGGAATGATATCTCTAAGAAACGCATGTGGAAAAACTCGTATGGACATAGTCAGTAATGAATGGGTGCTGAAGGAGTGTGATTTGAAGGGGAATCCAGGTTAATGTGAAAGAAGCGTCTTGCCTTGCTTTGGGCAAGTTGAGAGGATGATTGCGGATCGAGTGACGACGCAAGCATATGAAGGTAGAGTATGTGGATCAAAAGAAAGGAGTAGGCCTTGTAAGACGTAGCTAAATGTTTTAGATTAGTATGCGAAAAAATAGAAACAATAATAGTTTTAAGAATAAGAGCATGTATGACTCGGTGTATGGATGTTGTCAAAGCGAAGAGAGTATTCAAGAATAGGGAAGTGTGGAGAAATTTAGTTAAGATGGATTAAGTATGAAGCTGTAGTTTTTTTTAGCTATATTCATATTTTCTTGCCTACCCCATAAGGGAACGGCGTGATTAGGTATGTATATATGTGTGTATAAATATATGTACATACACAATGTGTGTGTATATATAAGTATTTGTCTGATTACCTTGATCTGAAGCTTCGTTTTCTCTGAAACCCTCCAGCAGATTATCGAAGAAACTGACAGTTTCAGTCCCCGGAGGCTCGGTGATGCCAGCGACCATAGTCAAGCTTGAATAGTCGATCCTGAACTTGGCTAGTAGACTTGCCATGCTGGAAAACAGACATTTCAATATTATAATAGAAACGTAGGACAATGTTGTTGGTTGGATCGTCCTTTTTTTGTTGGCATGGATTGTTCCTTCTCTCCTCCTCCCATGAGGTAGCTTGTAAATATTAACTATATTTTTTGTGGACCTCTGAGTATTTTCTGGTACTCGTGCATTCCTAGTCTGGCGAGACGCATGGCTTTTATTTGTGAGTCGTGTTTTGATATTATTGCACGTGTTTTTTAATTAGTGTTGGATGAACCTTAACGCGGGCTGTCTTGTGTGGGACTTGACTCAAAGAGTCTTTGTTTTATTTATAAACGTATGACTTAGAGCTGTTCAGTTGTGTTACTTTAGCAGTGTATTGCAGTTCTGTCGAACCTTATGTGATAATATATACTTCATGTGCAGCGATAAGGCTCAAATGACTGAGTTCAAATGCAGCTGTCAGTGGAGCGTCCCGGGTACCAAGATCCGGGGACGCCTGATGTAAGGCTGAAAATGTGCATTTTCCTTCTGATGAGGGTGGGGGGCGATTTTAATGTTTGAGAAATTGTATATATAATTTATATGTACTTAGTATAAAATAACACTTTTTGGGATTTTGAAATGTCAGTGATGGTACGGAGGAAGGACTCTCAGATCTTATGTTAAGAACATTGACTGAAAATTGTTTAAAACTAGAGGATTGTGGGGAACAGGTACGATAATGGTACCAAAATGAGGGGTAAAAACAAAGGCGTCACAGCTAGGATTCTTCAAATGAACTAAAGAGCTTATTTTGTACCTTGTGGATATAATTCATTGAATTTAATGGTTTCAGATGCAGTTTTCTCATCAAGAATATGCATCCCATTTTATGATGTTCTGCAAATAATATATGTGTTGTTCTTAGCACCTGTTCAACGTTGGGAAATATTGAATAAACATATCTCCAACCTCTATGTGAAGCCATTAAGTGCTATTCACTGAGAAATCAAGATTGATAGTGTTAAGGTCATTAGATATCAGATAAAGGATGTTTGTGATGCTTTAATGGAAATTTTTTAATCTAATCTGGTAGTTTCTGGTCTGAGATATAAGTTACAGCCTTTAACTGATCAGTTGATGAAATTTGAATTCTTGATTTCTTTAGTCTTATGGTCTGTTATTTTGTACCAAGTAAACATTGCGAGTAAGGCAATACAAAGTCCAGCAATTCTATCTTTATATAGATATATTGGCTATTAAAATGCTATTATTATTGCTAAAAAAACTCGCAGAACAATTTGGAGCTGATCCTTCCTTGCAGACTCGACACAAAAGTGAACAAAGAAACTACATATTCTGAAAAATTGAAAAATGACATCTAGACACGGGAATCGAACCCGGAACCTTAGGCTTAGCACGCCAATGCTCTAACCACTGAGCTATCCAGAAGACGTCCCGTACTCAGGGTCATTTTTCACTCATATTTTAAGGCAGAGTCTATGATGGACGTGCAGAAATCGCTGGCTACAAACGTGTGATTTTATTAAGATCACGAGCTATTAGATAATGCAGCCACCTCCGACTCTGTAGTTGGCATAATACTGCAGCTGCTGCTGCAGATTCTGCATGAAATGTCAGCTCATAAGATCAATTTAGATGTAATTTTTTTCTATGTCATAAATGATGCTGCACTCACATTACTGAAGCAATGGTTCAAGCGACTTAAAGACCACAAAAACATTTGCAAAACACACTCACTGATGGAAGTGACTCTGATATTAACGACTTGGAACTCTTGGAAGAGTTAAAACATTTCCGGCATATCCTTCCAAACATGGAAATGTCTCTATCTACAAAAAAAAATGTGTTACAATACACAGAGGAAACAAATATGAGCACTACTTTCCCCAAAAATATGGGTGTCACCTCGTATATTGGTGACCACGCCAGTGCTTCAATCTACTATGATCTATGAAAGGCTGTCATCGTTAGCAATATAGCCCGCAAGCTTGACCTTTCTTCAACTGTGACGAGATTCGCACATAAAGAACCCGTTTTTAAAAACTAAAAAAAAACAGTGTGCGCCAAAGGAACAGATCCTGCCAGGAGGAGTTGCATATCGTCCGCGAGTCTGATTTTGATTATTTAGCATGAATGCATTTTATTTTTTGTTGTGGACTAAGGGACATTCTATTCCATATTATGTTATTATTGAATTGTGCTTGTATGAATTTAAACCAATTTCAACCATTTTTGAGGATATAAAATCTCTTATTTATAGGAAAGGCTTTTTATAAAATACAAACTTTTTCTTTGCTACCTAAATTAATAATATTTTACGATATTTTTTATTATAATTTTGGTGTTATTTCGATCAAAAGTGACAGCTGCATATCACATAACTTGGAGTATAAATATGTGAAAGTAGAGCTAATGCCTTTTCTAGATGTCAGAAAAGGCTCTTACTACGAAAGTTAGACTATAGCATTATATAAACATACAACAGTGCTACTTTGGATGCTGCCACACATTGGGTAATAAATGCGCAGTAAAACACGCGTCGTGTTTATTTTTTTCTAGCAGAGTATACATTAGAGTGGCATACATATATTTTTTGTAGCAGAATAAAAGCACGTTTGTTTTTCAGCTTGCCTCTAGTGTGTTTTTTTTAACTTATTTCGTCAAAGATGGATGCTTTCAGCGACAACTGGAACGGGTGTGTATTTATTCTAGTCATAGTATATTGGTAAAAAAGAAAAGAACTAAAATTGTTAGAGCTCTTTAACACGAGACAAACCCTAGAAGAATTGTATCATCATCATCATCATCATTAGGTATTGTTTTCAGCGTGTGGTTAAGTTTGCAGTTTAGTAAAATGCCTCAATTTTCCTCTGTCCTTCCACCACTGTCCTTCCCTTACTCACGTCCATTCTTCTCCTCTCATTTACACGACTATCGTTACCTGTTCCATCTCTTTTTTGGTCTGTTTTGCGCTATATTAGTTACATACTTCAGTTCCATCATCCTCATAGGACTTCCTTAATTTTCCATCTTCATTGTATGTTCATACCATCTTATCCTTGCTTCCTCTACCAGTAGAATATGTTATGAAGGGTAAACTAAAGTCATTGGTCGGGCTAGTAAGCCAATAAGAGTAAAATTTGCCTCTAGGGCGAGAATTCCCAACCTTTCTTGTTTGGAGCAACCCTTAAAATATTTCGTAGAATTTCGCGAACTCTTACCTGGCTTGCACATATTAGGTTTGACAAAATATATGTGTAAACCAGAAGGGTTAGTGAACAATAGTTAACTCGTACTTTTAAATAAAATATTTCAAGAATATTTACTGCCTATTTCTATTTACTTTTCACTATCCTTCAGTATTTGAACCCGGCTTGAATTAACGTGGCTTAGTTTTCCCAACATGTTGGGTCCAGATTTCTACATACTAAACAAGGCTTTAATAGCGCAAACTTTCAAATTTCAGAAAAATCAAAAGTGTGACCCAAAACACATTCTTGCTCCGAGATACACGGACCTTTTATTAATATACTTACTTGCGTTCCTCCAGCTCCAGTTCTTGCCTCCTATTGGTCAACGCAAATACTCTCAGTTTGCAGCCCGACCAATTGCTTCTACTGTTGATGATGTACGGTAGCAGAATAGTTAAACCTGGGACAAAGAATTACGATTTTATTTTTATAGATTATATCTCATTTTAGCAGTGTTTAGTGACCTGGTGGTCTAGGAGTAAGGTGTCAGACTTCTGTGCTGGGGGTCTAGGGTTCAATCCTTGGTCTCGGCACAGATTTATATGCTTGCTAATCCCTTCCTTCACCTCTGATAAGACGTGTATTAATCACAACTTGTGAATGCGAGGAATGCCAGGCCTCCACCGTGGTTCGGATCCTACGTTAAACTGTAGGTCCTCCATTTCATCTCACAATCACCCTACCAATTACATATTAGCGTAAGTGCGTATAACCCAAACGGGTAGTAAGAAGCGGGACTAATAATAAATTATCTGTGTTTAAAAAATATTAAATAATAACTATAATAATATAGATAAAATATTGTGTTTCAAAATAAAATTAATTTTTTTGCACACTACGTCTTAACACCCATTCGTATTATCCGAATATCCACACTAATTGGATAAGAAAGAAGAAAGCATATTATTTATAAATGCGCCTTCATTTACTTGGAGGGAAAATGGGGAAACAATTTAGGAAATAATCCCCTCAGTACACATTCCTTCAAACACCAACCTGCCCTTTATTGTTAAAACATGCCAGACAAAATGTACGAAGCGGTTGAAATTTATAATCGTACTACTCAAGTTTAAAATTCTAAACAAATAAAACCATGAATTTCCACTCTCCTTCCACGCAAATGAGGGTATATTACTTTTAAAAAATATTCCTTCCTCATCCCTAACCCATTAGAATAATTATAATATATACGTAGAAGCTGAACAGAAAGTAAGACGTGGTGATAAAAAAAAAACTTTGTTTCATTTAATATTTGCGGTTGTGTACTAGTGTTGGAAACATAACATTATTAGCTTACATTTTTCTCCAATATTTGCTTATCTTTGATGAAAATGTTGACGCAAAATCTACCATTAGTTATATTAACAATTTCATGCTCTAGGCGTTTCCATTCTGTTTTAATTTTGCATTGATTGAACCCAATCCCTTAGCAACATATTCCAATGAGAGGAAGTAATTTTTTTTAACAAATAAGGAAAGTGAATCTAAATAGAAAGGCATATTGGATGAGTCACATTATGATAAGAAATGTCATATTGATATGTGTCAGAGATGGCCAGACGGAAGAAAGAAGAGACCAGAAAGACAATGAATGAAAATTATGGATGACCTCAAACAAGGAAAAAAAGGAAGTGTCAGAATATAAAAAAGGAAACTACCAAAAGTATATGCTGGAGGACTCAATTTGGAAAAGTAAATGGACCTGTTGAGAGACAGAACATCTAATAAATAATATGAAACTACTATTTTAGCACCGTGGCTTACTACCGGTCCGGAATAAATGCTTTTTGGACTAATTACGATAGTAATTTTAGGGATTATGAACGTTATATTCAAAGAAAATATAGCAGTATTTGCGTGGAGGGAGAGTTGAAAATCGTTTTGGAAACATTATCCTTAGTACACCCGATCGACCGATATTCGAACCTTGGTCTCCCCATCCTCGGCATTTTAGTCTATTGTGAGAGTAGCGCGATAGACCATGCTGTCACCGAAGTCGGTTATGGGACTACTTGATTTCAAGGAATTTTGGCTAATAAGTGGAATAAATTATATCACAAATAACACATCACTTAAGTAATAACTAAGTGTTTTATTTACTACTCACATCCGATCTTTGTACTCTAGTAATAATAAAACATATTCGTCATATGGAAGAAGTCTAATACAACTAAGATTGGAACCAAAGGAGATCTACTCTGTTTAACCTAAAAGGTGGTAGTCTTACTTTCACCGATTACACCATGTTTTAGTTAAAATAGGTCCATAGTGTAGCTGGTCAAATTAAAACGGCCACGTTTAGTGGTAAATGGTTTACATACAAACACAATATGGTTTGCACAAAGAAAAGTTAAACACAAATCTAGTTCCACACTGCTATCTTGTTATTTAAAAAAATCATGAAATTTCTTGACTGATAGTGTCTGAAGAGTTACGATACAAAAAAGAAATCATGTATTTGATCCAGATAAGTTTAAACATATGCATTTTTTAAACAATTTATTAAATTGGAACTAACTTTACATATATTTCAAACTATTTTAGTAGCCCAAAGTTTATCATCTATCCTTCCACCATTCTTCCTCCTTTTATTACTTCCATTTTTCTCCTCTTACTTATACATTTTCTGTTATCTGCTTCTCCCATCTCTTTGTTGGCTTCCCTTGTTGTCTTTTTCCTACACATTTAATTTCCATTATTTTATTTAGCATCCCTTCCTTCTTTATCCTCATTACTTGCCCATACCATCTCAGTCTTCCTTCCTATGCAATCTCATGTACTCCCTGTACCCCCATTCTTTCCCGGATAATTTCATTCCTAATCCTGTTTCTCCTGGTGACAGCTAACATGCTCCTCACAGAATTAATTCCCATGGCCTCCACTTTCCTAGTTTCTCTTACATTCAATGTCCATGTTTCTGCAGCATATGTGATAAAGGATATAAAGTACGCCCTTTACAACAATCCCTTACCCTTCAAGGACACTTCTCTTCTCCATATCAGGTATCTTATACACCTATAGAACAACTCTCCCTGCTGTACTCTCCTAATAAATTTAAACTTTTTTAAATAAATAAATTTTTAATAAACAAGGATATAACCAAAAATTAAAAAATATTTCAAAATAAAGCAGTAATTTCAGAAAACTACAATTTATGTCTACAGCACAGTCATATATATTTTTTAATAAAATAACTTACTTTAAGGAGTGTCATATCAAAGTTAGAAAATTTTCAATAGCGAAGTTGCAATATATATTATTTATATTTACGCTAGCCTACACCGCAAAAGTTTGAATGCTATTAAGATAGGGTTCCCGATGCCATAAAAAAAAAAGGTACGGTGCACCACACAAAGTCTCTCTCTTATATTTAAAAATTGAAATTTACTAAAAACTCATAAGAGTAATGAAACCAAACAAATAATATACATTGTTATAGAAACACTCCACCAAAGAGCATAAATGAAATAATATACAATGTTACAGAAACATTGAGAAAATAAAATTAAAAAAAACCTATCTGTTCACCAACGAGCATAACATTATTGATTTCACATTTTAAAAGATCTGAATAAAAAATTAATATATTTGCTTAGAGCTCATAATCTAATGGTTTTATATAAATATATTTCAAGTAAAGGAATTTTTTAATTTAATAATACAACTTTAACAGTGAAAAGATATTTTGTATCTTATAGTCTCTGAGATATGATCAAAATTTGAAATTTCCACTAGTATAAAGTAACCTCAGTCATGTTTGTGGGAAAATGAAAGTTGTCATTTCGTTTGTAATAATAAACAATATCAGGATACAACATTAATAAAAACTGTTGTAGCAAATATCGAAAAAAATTGATATTTTTTTTGCCCTCAGTAAGCTACCCTTAGTTTTAGGAAATCTAATTCCAAAAATCCCTTGGTAGAACCTTATTACAACCTTAAATGTTAAGTTTTAGCCCGATCGATAATATGGTTTCGGCTCTAGACCAACAGACACACAAATATATGACATCTCGAAAACCACTTTTTAGGTTTCATTAGGTCATGGAACGTCGACATTTATAAAAATCTCGAGTTCAATTTCATAATATTTCTCTCTCCGAGGGTTCAAGGATTAGTAAAGAGGTTGAGTTTTCTAAAAAAAAAAAGTATTTGAGCTGTAGATTTACACAAGTCACTAAACGTCTGATCTTTAGTGGTGCTTTATCCTGTGAATTAGACAGGCAAGAAAGTTGAAACGTACGATTTTTCGACTGTGTACTACTCGTAGTTAACAATAGTGAGTCGCACAAAGATACTGTCTTGTTAAACCTACTCATAACGACATAATTCAACCCTTCAAGGCCATAAAGTTAATAAGACTCAACCAATCAATTAACCAGACAAAAGAAAAATAAGTTCCGGGTCCGTGCGACAACTTCCTTGTGTCACGCTTTGAAAACACATCTCGTGTAATTGGTCTATTACCTCCTAACTGTCTCGTTCTTACTCTTGGGTGAGCGAGTAAACACATTATTACGACTTGTGACTTCCTATCCGATTGGTAACAACAACATGACTCTTATTGTGGATTCACACGCTCATCGTGAAAAAAAAGTCAGAAAGGTGGTCAAGATATTATATCAAAAAAACTAAATAATTCTCCAGTAGGAACAAAGAGTTTAATTTTCCTCACATGGTGACCCCAACAGTTCTTGAATATCTACTAAAGGTGACCTGGAATTTGATGATTTTTTTTTTCTTCATTTAAAAATGTTCTTAAATAATGCTGCTATAATCGTGACAGATATTCAACAACTGTTGAAATCACCAAGTAAAGAAATTAAACTATTATGTTTTTACTGAAGAAATTTTATATTTATTTTGACAAAAAAAAACTTTTGCTATAAAAACTGTAAAAAACACTGTGTTCAACTCGCATTCCCTAAACTCCCGCCTTAAACCAAAGAGGGGAAAGGTTTCTGACATCAGTCGTCTTCCAACCATCTTGTGGAGAGGTGAACCAATGCTATTTCGTGATAGTTGATAACTCTCCTCGACTCGGATGTAAATAACATCCCTCCCTCCCACTAATTGAAAGAAGGAAATGAAATGAGTTGTTTATCCGGTGGCTATAAGACCACACCCACTGTAATACCTACATCATCGTAATTACGTAATAGCACTCAATTCTTCAGGGGGGGAGGGGATGAAATACTAAGAGAACGTTTTGCCTGGTTTTCCACAGGTAATATGAATAAAAGACTTGGTGATGGAGGGGAGAAATAATGGTTTGGTTTTTTTTACAATTTTTAATTATTTTTAATTTTTTATATTCTTTAATAAAATCGATTTTTTTTTAACCTCGTCTTACTACCCGTTCGGTTAAACCACATTTAATTATACTAATGGCGTAGGGATGAGGAAGGCAGAATTTTAGAGTAATTGTATCTATATTTGCGCGGAGAGAAAGTTTTTAATTTATCGAGGAAAAAACACCCTCAGTCACCCGGCCTGATTCTGGTGTTCATTGACACGGGTAACATAAGAGTTAATTGATTATTTAATCTAGTAGATAGCTGTGAGGAGAAAATTGTAGCTGAACTGCAATCGCATTAGAGTAGAGAAGGGATGGGGAATAAACACAGGGGGGAAAAAATTACAGGTGGAAAACCACCCCCTATTGCACCCAACCTAGACTCTAACCTCGACCTCACGTCATTGGCAAACTTAGTATATTGCGATACTGACGCCTTAGACCATGTGGCCAATGGTGAGGATGGTTTCACTTGTCACGTAAAAATTATAATGTGTTAAGAGCGGGTTTGGGTTTTCTTTTATACCCACACGATATATACGACAAACATTTAAGCGTAATCATGACACACAGTTATTAATAAGAAAACAATAATTAGGTCTGCAATTGAAACACTCTTAAAGTAATGACTATAGTCTACTTATAATTTATTGATACTCTAAAAGCTACATCTACATTTATGTATTCTTACGCCAAGCCGCTAAGTCCGTCACCTTAAACAAATTATGTATATTTGAATAAAATTAAGATAAATTATCTTATGTCAGCTACTCCAAATATTTTATTGATTATGCATTCAAAAGCATGCCAAGATTGTAAGATTTTGGTGGGGTTTATTTTCACAGCATGTCACTCACCATCTGTTTGTACGCTGATCTGAGAGGTTTTGAGAAGGTTAGAATTTGAGTGAGTGGGAAACAATTTAGAGAGAGAGAAAAACACCCTCTATGGTAACCCAGCTGGTATTAGATCTTCCAACTCCTCATCACTAGCAAATCAGACTAAACAAGCTTGACCTTTAGACCATGTGACCACCGGTGGGGATATTTGGGATAGAATTATATAGCCAAAGATAGACGTGTGACAGTTTACCCATAATCATAGTCTAAGATTATTATTTTAAAAAAACACTGAGATTATTTGTAGCTTTATTTTTTAAATAAATAAAGGTCAATATTTTACTTTAAGGGTTAAATATATGTAATAATTTATTTTAAACGATGTTAATGAAATTAGAAAAGAAAATAAGTGGCATAAGATTACTTAAACGTTTAGAATGTTTTATAAATTTACACACCACTTACACTGAAAGGATTACACTATGGACAGCTCTCTTATGAGCTACACCATAGTGGAACTAATCAAGGTAAGCTTGCAAACTTTAAGGGGAAAATGAGGTGTATTGCATGTTACTCACCCCCATCATCGTAGAGCCACCAAACATCGATAGTTCCATGTTTTTGTTTCACTCTAAACAAAGACATGCTCTCTGGTACACTGGAATGAACGACTGAACCGTTGGCACCCCTGAAATCAGAAATTGTACCTACAATGATTCCATCTTTAAAGCGAATATAACTAGCGTGGTATTAATGTAAACTTAAATGGTGTATTTTCAAAGCTAGTGGTTAACTTTAGGTTTACAAATTTAATTGATAATTTCTAAGTAGTCTTAAAAATTACACAAATATAAAGCTATTGTAATATTTACGAATGTGTATGTGATACTTTTAAATTAATGACGTATTTATTGTATATATGTGTTTTAGGTGTGCACAAATTATATTTTCAGTTTAATTGGAATATTTCAGATGAAAACGGGATTCAAACCAAGATAAATTGTGCAAGTGATCTACCATTCGTTCTCGTGAGTCATCAGTTATCGCTTAGAGTGCGGGTCTAAAGTCCAGCTTTCGATTCTCGGGTCAGGTGCCCTTGTTTTCATCCAGTTAAAATCTAGCTTTGGTATGGCTTTTATTTTATTTGTTATCTTCTCATCTTACTACCGGTTCAGTTTATATGCATTTATTATAATTAATCTAATGGGGCAGAGATGAGGAAGGAAGTATTTTAGAGGTAATCTACCCGCATTTGCGTGGAAGGAGAGTGGGAAACTATTTATGGCAAATCACCCTCAGTAGACTCTACCGGGATTCTAACCCCGATCTACCCGTGCTCTGCAGGCCAGTCTAACACTAGAGTGGTGCCTTGAGACCAATTTTACACTGAAGCTATTGTATTGTTATTTTATTCTCCACTCACTTGCTGAGTATCTGCTCAGTGATGGCCTTCTTCTTGGCCTTGAAGATGGCCTTGGGACTAGCGACGACCGATCTCTGGTCCAAGGTCACGGAGTAGTGCTTCATAGAGCTGGCAGGACTATCAGGGACGAAGTACGGGGTTGAGCCTAAAAGGGAGATCACATCATATTTAGGGTTCAAGATATAATTTTGAGCTAAGGTATGGTAGAAAAAATCGTGAGTTAAGGTTCTTATTTTTGCAAGTATTTTGACTTAAAAAATTTTGCCAAAATAAACAAAAATTGATTCAGTATCTATATTTTGCTTAAATTTACATACACAGTTCTTGACTATCTTTTGTGGGAATCGCGTAATTTTACTAGGAATTTTTTATTTTCATTTGGAATTTTCTGAACAAATGTTTCTATGCTAATGATAGATACAGGGTGTTTGGAAACTCAACGCCCAAACTGCATATGTAATAGTGGCATGTACTTTCTATAATGTAGGACTATTAATGATGACCCTCAGAACGTATTCGAATTTCTAGATGACTGGTGTGTTGTTTAATATTAATTGTGATACGTTCTGCTGCCGTGCTTCAAGATGTCGAGGTGTGTAGTTCCGCAAGCCTAACTCCTATGCAATCTGTTGTACATGCATGCTTGAACAGCTTTGATATCCAGGCGCTGTACGCCAAAACTTTGAATACAATTTAATGGTACAAATATTGTTTTCTGGATGTAAGTGTAAAGGGTTTTTGTATTACTTTTGGTTCAAACAAATTATATGTGCAGTTTGGGCTATGAGTTTCGGAACATCATGTAACTATACATACTACATTGTAATAGATATATAGTGCAGTATACACAGTTTACCGTAACATGTGGGATCCACTTCAAGGGTGAACTAGAGACACACATATGGTCTTGGGGTAAGGTGTTGGACTTCTGTGCTGAGGATCCAGGGTTCAATCCTTGGTCCCGGCACAGATTTATCTGATTGCCAAACCCTTCCTTCACCTCTGACAAGATGTGTATTAAATGCCAGGCCTCCACCGTGGTTTGGATTCCACGTTAAACTGTAGGTCCTCCATTTCATCTCACAATCACCCTACCATTGCTTTCCCGAAAACACCAAGGAAAAAAAGTTTACATTATGTTAAACTTACTTTTGAAAGTCAAAGAGTTCTCCGAGTCGTTCCTCGGCATGGACGGACTCATTATACTGAAGTTGGAATCTGCCCTCAGGAGATTGGTTGGAGTGTCTGAGGTCAGGTCCGCGCTTGAAGGAGCCATGGAGAGCATGCCGTCGTCGGTTTCGTCCGAAGACTTGGTGTAGTCCAGACCGTCCTGAAGACGCAAGATGGCCACGGCCATGCGGTTGTCGAACGTATTACTGCACAGAAAACAGTCGTCATAAACCATATCCTCTACGTTCATTTTTTGGACATCACACAAGAGATTATACAATAAGTTCATGCCTGATATGGTGGCCTCATGATCTAAGGCACTGCACTCGCAATATACTAGACTGCCGATGACGAGGAGGTCGTGGTTCGATTCCGGTCGGGTGTACTGAGGGTGGTTTTCCGTGAATGGTTCCCCACTCTCTTTCTCTATTTTTCTCCCCGTAAATGTGGGTAAACTCAATCTAAATAAACATGCTGTATCCCTAACCCGTTTATATAATTGATACATAAACGGATAACCCGAATCGGTAGTAAGATGCTGTTCTAAAAAGAAGTTCCAATTTTTATGGAAAGGTATTTCTACGTACCTTCCAGGTTTTTTTTTACATGCCACAATCGAAATGGGTCCAACGAATTCACTTCACCCCTGAAGGAAGTTGTGCTACTGATTTTTATCACTCAAGAAAAATCAGTTGACCTCTTCAGGGTTTGAATCCACGATCTTTGGGTCTTGAGAAAAGCATTTATTCTGAAGATCACTAGGTTAACACATTGAAGTGATCAAGGGCTTAATCTAAGTGGTGGGTAAAAATTATAAAGGTAAATTATATTTTAAAATAATCACCAGTATTAGGAGGTAGAGGTGATGAAGAAATCACAAAAATAAACTACATGTGAAAAATCACCTCTTTTCCACACTATCGAGATTTGAACATTTTTCTCCAATCTATTGTGAGCCTGAATCCTTATTCCGCATGACCACCAGTGTGGGTGATAAAGTATATAAACTAGCACTCACTGAAGAATGTTGAAGTATGCCAGAAGATCGTCTGTGTTGCAAGTCTGCCAATCGTTTTTGAAGCCTATCATGACCACGTTGGGTTTCAGCTTGCCAATCCCTGAGGCCTGGATGAGAGCCCTGGCCCCATTCTCGAAATCCAGTCCGTCCATGATGTTGAAGAATGACCTGATCTTGTGATTCTCAAGCCAAGAGATACTTTTGCGCAGTCGCGAACCTCGAGACCGGTGGGATAAGCGTTTCTGGAAAGTTTATAGACAAGTTTGAATACAGTTATACAAATACTTAGCAACACGTCTTACTACCCGTTCAGACTATACGCTTAAGTACTAATTACTATAATAGGCTGGGAATTGGGAAGGTTGAATATAGAGGAATTGAACCCACATTTGCAGGAGAGGAGAGGGGAAAACCACCCCCAGTTCACACGAGCGAGATTCGAACCTCAATTTCCCCGTCCTCAGTATTCTAGCTCAACACGAAACTAGCGTTAGCTAACTACGCCACCTAGGCGGGTTTGAATACAGTTGATGGTTAAAATTGTATCCCCTCAAAAAAGTGATTTAAGGGGTGTATGTAGGGTAACGTGATTTAAGGGCAGTGTTTTTGCAGTTTTTACAGTAAAACAATTTTTTTGGCCATAACAAATAAAATATTGCTTCAGTAGAAACAGAGTTTAATTTTCTTAACGTGGTGATATAAATAGTTCTTGAATATCTGTCAAAGGTGTCGTGCAATTTAATGACAACATTTTCTTTTGGTTTAAAAAGTTTCAGCTAATGCTTGTATGCTCGTGACTGATAATACAGAACTGTTAATATTATGCTAGGAAAATAAGAATTAATGTTTCAATATTTTATTTATTTTGGCCAAAAAAGATTTTTTCTATAAAACTGCAAAAACACTGCCCTTAACTCACGTTCCCCTACATCCCCACCTTAACTTTTTTTTACGCCAGGTCTTATTACCCACTCAATTTATACGCCTATGTGCTAATTTCACTAATGGGTTAGGGATTAGGGAGACGTAATTAGAGGAAATACACCCACATTTACGTGGAGGGAGAGTGTAAACCCATTTAGGAAAATCCCCCTCAGTTCACCCAACTGGGATCGAACCCCGATCTCCCTGTCATCGGTGGTCTAGCCCACCTTAACTAAAACCTAGCCTTCATGACAAAAGTATTTGTATACAATAGGTGAGAACAGTTGTTTTTTGTAAACGAAAGAATCAACTTTTTGTTTTACTTTTTTTAATTTATTTATTAACATGTTCAGTAATAGGGTTGAAATTATTTAATTTAAAATACAGGGGAGGGGGGAGTATGGTTTTGATAAAATGCACTTGCATAAGAATGGAGATTGGATGGGTAAATCACCTTTAAAGAACCAATCCCAAATCACCCAGGCGCTTACAATTAAAATTGGATGCCTTTGGCCCTTCGAGGGGCTTGGTTTACTATAGGTGTCATTTCAAATAATAATAATATATTATTATTATTATTATTATTTCGTTTACTAGCATATCTAGTTACTGATCAAAAGGTCACAAGCCAGATTTTCAACGTGTCGGGAATTTTGTCTTTATTAAATTGTTGACAAATATAATCGGAAGTGATAGTAATAGTAATAATATTCATAATAATAATAATATTAATAATAATAATATTAATATTAATACTTAACACCACTTCTTGCTACACGTTCGGGCTGTACGCTTAAGTACTAATTAAGTTAATGGGCTGGGAATTGGGAGGGTTGAATATAGAGTAAGTGAACCCTCATTTGCGTGGAGGGAGAATGGAAAACCATTTAGGAAAACCATCCTCCCAGTTCACCCGAGCGAGATTAAAACCTCAATATCTCCGTCTTCGGCAGTCTAGATCAACATGAAACTAGCGCGAAAGCTAACTACGCCACCGAGGTGGGTAAGGGCTGATAAAGTTCACGTTAAAATGCCGGTGTCCGTGATAAAAAAAATAACTATTTCAACGTAATCGAAATAATTATTGCTAAATGTTTAAATATTTGCGCAAATAATATATTAGATAAATATATGTTACTAGTAAGCTAAATATTAGTCTCAGGGTGTTTGATAATCACGAATACAATATAAATATTTATCAGGAACACAATAATAAGCATCCTTTTTAAGTAAATACACTAGCATTTGCTTGGAGAGAAAATGGTAGCATACAGGATGACAAATAGTATCCAGTCGAAGATTGAGCCCAAGCCCCCTTGTTTTGTGTGTGTGTTTACCGCGTTGTACTGGCTGGTTGTTTTAAATTAGCATATCCAAGACTATTCATATTGTATTTAGATAACGGCTTCAACATAATAAAAAGTAAATTTTAAATCTATGAAGATTAAAGTATAGTTTATTTTTTAGCACCGTGTCTTACTACCCATTCGGGTTATACGCTTATCTATTAATTACGCTAATTGTTTTAGAGATTTTAGAGGTTATATTATAGGAAGTGTACCTGCATTAGTGTGTAGGGAAAGTTGAAAATAATTTTGCAAAAAACCTTAGTACACCCGACCAAGATTCGAACCTCGATCTCCCCGTCATCAGTAGTTTAATCTAGCCTATTTGAGATTAGCGCTTTAGAAGACGCGGGCACCGAAGAGGTTATAAGTTAAAGTTAACTCAGTTTATAAATACGTCACTCTTGTCCATTTTTAATCATAAAATCAAAGAAACGTTACCTCGGATATGTCACCACACACCATCAGTGCTTGACTTTTGGTGATTAGATTTGCAAGGTCCACCAAAGCTGGACGAAGGTAAGGTCTCCCGCTGAGTACCAGGATCTGAGGTCTGTAGTTCTTTACGTGTTCGTTGATGTGGTTTAGACGATGAGCTGTCATCAGGGCAGTCTTGTAAGTCTGCGCTTGCGTGGAAGAACCCCAGTTCACATCTGTAAAAGCAGGTGAGGTAAAACAGGCATGGAAAAAGATCAACAAGGTTATTTTCAAATGAGTGAGACGCGGAGGTCAATAACGGCTAGGGAAGCTTTTTTTTTTATCCCCGCCGCGTCTAACTAATCAGTGCCACCCGCAATTTTTTTTTCTATTATTTTAGCACCATGATTACATTTATGTATTAATTACCCTCTTGATTTTTGGGATTTGGAAAGTAATATTAATAGGAAGTGTACACGCATTTGCGTGGATAGAGAGAAGACAACCAATTTGAAAAAAACCACCCTCAGTACATCTGACCGAGATTCGAACCTGGATCTACCCGTCATCGACAATCCAGTCTACTTCGAGAGTAGCGCGTTAAGGAACTCTGCCACCGAAGCAAGTTATCAGCATTTAGCTACGAAAATGGGGTGGGAATGAATTTATTTAGCGATGAAATTTAAAGCTAATACACCTAAATTTACGTGAAGGAACCATGAGAAACCATTTACTAAAATAAAAACTCAGTAACCATGCCAGGATTCGAATCCCAACCCCGTTATCAACAAAACAGACACCCGCCTCGGTGGCGTNCTCCCAATTCCTAATCCATTAGCGTAATTAGTACTTAAGCGTATAACCCGTATGGGTAGTAAGACGCGGTGCTAAATATAACAAAACAGACTAAATGCGATATAAGTTTAGTACATGGGACCACCGATGGGGTTACTACTATAGTCGATTCTGATCACTGTTGTTACCCTTGTCTGTGGGCACGCCTAGTCTATCTACTGTAGGAGTGTAGGTGACAGCTAGCAGAAGGTTCTAGGAATGCACAAATTTAAAATTTTTATTTTGATGTTCATTGCAGCCATGTCTCCACATAAGCGAGCAAATCTTGATGCGAGTACTGCAAAAATGTAAATAACTTATTTTGGTTCTTTACTACAAGTAGTCGTTAATATGTCATGTCGTCAACATAAAATACTTCCCTCACCTCATACATGTCTGAAATTTTGTTTTGGTAGTTTAGTTGATTCACTGGGGAGGAGGGGGGGGCGCAGTTTATTAACTCGACTTAAATGCGAGTGAATCCGCGAGAAAACTCTAGTGAATAATAAAACTCAGTGTAGTGTCACGTAGACCCTGAAATCCTCCACATACAGTAGCTGGGGGTACACGTACCACTGTTTGGGAAACACTGATCTAAGCTAACGTTGCCAAATACCAGCTGTGTAAGCGCCCACAATTTAAACGTGAAAAATTACCGCATAGCAGCCCGTCAACCCACGACGGAACCTTGACAGAGCAAAGATAAATATAGCGACGCTTTACATCTCCTCGGCGCTTTTCGAGAAGGCGTACCGGAAACAGAATGTAAAGAAGAAGGAAAATCTACTGCCGCGCTTGTTAGTCACATGTTTACTTCTTCGGCACTCGCCAGGTAATTTAGGGATCTGATTTATTACTAACTACAACCGATTTTTGTTTTTGTTGTGTCTTCTTTGCAACTTTATTGTATTTTGAGTCTTTTCTTACTTTCCACCTGTCCAGGATATCTGCAAGTGTAAATTAACGTGGTAGGGATGAGGAAAGTTGGCCTATAATTTAGAAAATATATACCTGCATTTGCGTGGAAAGAGTATGGGAAACTTTTTATGAAATACCACTATCATTACACCTGACCTTACCATCATCGGCAATCCAATTTACTGCGAGTGATGCCTTCGATCACTACGACCTCTAATTCGAGTCAAGTTTTTATTTATATTTCACAGATTCTTAAGGATAATTTCATAGTTATACTGAATACATCACAAGTGAAGTGCTATACTAAATGCAGTATGATGGCTACTAAACTCATTCCATTCGAGTTTAGTTAGGTGTCGTCTTGTGTTTAGTTTAGCGCCGCATTTGAGGAGTACTAAGTTTGACTATGAAACTGGCCCTTAGTACCCGTTTGGGCAATGTACATACACTAATCACGCTAATTGAATAGGGACGGAGAAGGTATATTCTACATTGCATTGCATTACATTACATTGTATCCATGTTTGCATGAGGAGAGTCGAAAACTGTTCAGCTAAAACCACCCTCATTACACCCGACCGGATTTCAAGCCTTGATATCCCAGTCACCAGTAATCCAGTATTAACACCAGAGTGATGTGATTACTGACGGGGATGCAGTTTTATTGTTAACTCAAACGTATTTTCTTGATGCTTTGCCGTTCAAATGTAGTTCAAATGTAGTAAGTAAAAAGGAAGAAATGACCTTTAAAACAAACTTTTGATCCCTAACATCCGTTCTCTTAACGTCATCCCAAATGTAGTTTAGTTGTTGTGTTCACAGTCTCCAAGCACTTGAGTGTAATTAGTCATGCTTGGGACAACACATCGAATAAACTTCGAACTCTTTGCTCCATACCTGTCATCACATCATTAGAAGACCCATATTTTGATCCTATCAAGA
Organism: Timema bartmani; assembly: GCA_902151455.1. NCBI lineage: Eukaryota > Metazoa > Arthropoda > Insecta > Phasmatodea > Timematidae > Timema > Timema bartmani. Next base: position 35,121 of record CABFWB010000005.1, read on the forward strand.
TTCAAACCAAAGTCTCCTCATAAATTGTCATTAAATGATGAATACTACCTAGATACTCTTGTCACAGTTGAGACCATGAAATCTTTTAGTTTAAACTGTTTTTAGTGGAGTGTTTCCTTGTCATTTAAGTTAGGGTTAAAAGAAACCACTTATTTTTTAGTAAGTTTTATTACAAAAATATATTTTGGCAAAGATAAATAAAATATTACTTTGTTGGATACGCTTAGCTTGATTTTTCTACGCACGGAAATATCGACAATGCTTGAATATTATTTTTTCATGCTCATCGCTGAATTTGGTAAAGACTTTGCTATTCATTTAAAAAGTTTCTGGTCAAATGACATTATGTTCATGACAGATATTCAAGATCTGTTGAGACTTGAGATCACTAAGTGTCTAAAATAAAACTAAATGCATCTAATGAGATATCGTTTTATTTATTTTATTAAAAAATAATATTTGTTTGCTATAAAAACTGCAAAACTCGCGTTTTCCTCCAATTTATCTTTGAAATAATTTGTCCGAATTTGTTTAGGGAGTATATATTGTAACCTATGTGTTGATGTGTCTTTAAGTACAAATCATTAATTATTATTAATACTTAAAGAAGGAGAATAAAATAATTAGCTGTTTTCATATCAAAACACTTCCTAAATATTAGTCCCATCAGTTATTTCATTTTTTGATAGTAGCAAGTTCATTCGGAATGATTGTGGAGAATAAAGCCGGGTATAATTAATAAGATCAAAAACCTTTCCTGGTTTTTTCCGTCTTTCTCTGCTATACTATACTACCCGCCAAAACTATACGTATTTTAATTACACTCATTAAGTAGGAATGATAAATATATATAATGTAAGAAAGTAACCATATTTGCGTAGAGGAAGAGTGTGAAACTAGTTTGAAAAAAACTCAATAAACCCATGCGAGTTTCGAGCCCCAAACCTTCCTGGCATCGTCAAAACAGACAAGATGAGCCTGACATATAATCCGCGTGTCCACTGAGGCAGGTATCTTCCCTATCGCTGGTTCTTAAGGGATTGATATCGCGTCGTTTTTTTATCTGAAAGTACTAAACTAAAGCAGACCACCCAGGTGCCAGTAGAGCCATCAATAAACAAACCTGGTTTCCTGTAGACGACCAGTAGATAGAGGGCGAAGATGATGATGAATGTGATAAGTGACGTCACCCAATCGATCATAAACATGATGGACACACATAGGATGAACCCCACCAAGCTCAGCCAAGTGTTGTAGTACTTTGAGAAAAGAAACAAAAATAAATTACACCAGTTCTTGTATATTATCAACACGAAATCTTCAACTTAACAAGGGATATAGCTGAATAATTATGCTTTATAAATTTGCTCACACTGCAAGTTGAACTAAACCACAGAAATAAAATAGAAGAATATATATAATTTAAATATTTTGAAAATCTCACAAATTATATAAATAAAGGTTAATGATATGCCCTATAAAACCGAAATACAACTAACAATCTGTAAAATTATTTATATTGGATCACTATATTAATAACAGGCTGTTATATCCTTTTTAACCAATTTGTTCTATTATTCATTTATTTTGTTAGCATCTAGTCTTACTACCCGTTCGGGTTATATGTTAGTGCACCAATTACGCTAATAGTTGTAGGAATTGTGAAGGTTTTATTTAAAGAAAGTATACCCGCATTTGCGTGGAGGTATAGTTGAAAACCTTTTTGTAAAACTACACTAATTACACTAGAGCGAGATTCGAATCTTGATCTGCCCGTCATAATCTAGTCCAATGCGAGAGTAGCAACTTAGACCATTCGGCCATCGAAGAGGATAATATGGTTTTTTAAACTATTCGTTTTGCAAGTCGAACTAAACACATAAATAAATTATAAGAAATACATATAATTTAAATACTTTGGAATTATCATAAATTATATTAATAACTGTTACATAATAATATGTTACATAATATAACCTAAATACAAGTAACAATATGTAAAATTATTAATTATATTGAGGTCAGTATATTAAGGATGGTGTGATATATCCTTCCTAACAAATGTGTTCTATTGTTTTTAATTCAAACAAAACTTATTATTATACACAATTTTTGTTCGTATTTTAAATAGCTTCTTAGGCTAGATTTTCTGTATAAAACACAGTCCAGATCAAGCTTGCCCAGCCCGCGGAACCCTGGCCACTTGAGTGCTCGTAAATATGTTCTATGTGGCCGTCAGCAAAAATGAAAATACTTAAATGAGCGCTAATATATATTTCTGTTGTTTTTTTCATTATTTTATTTTAGATTAATTCCTTGTATAGTGTTTTTGTTTAACGTATGGATTTATGAATTGGTTAAAAATAAATTATAGTTAATGTTTTTTATTATATTTTGGTATAAGGTTCTATAAACTTAATATATAGCCCCAAGGCCAACTCCCCAATAACTTATGTGGGCCTCAGTCAGGAGAAGGTTGGACAAGCCAGGTCTAGATTTTGAAATGAGATTATATTCATCTCAAAATTCACATTGAGCTATATTTATTTTAATTATTTTGTATTAGATCAACAAAATTGATTTTGTTTAGGTTTAGTATAATATTTTTTTAGGATTAGTAGTGTACATTTTTTTAGCTTAACTTTTTCTCCAAACGGCTGCCATTTTTAATTAGACCATGTCAAATTTTATTTCCTATCAATCACTTTGCACAGTTGTAATTTTAAAACTTTTTTTACATTTGAAATGAAAGAAATACATCCCGCATTTATCTAAATATCACATTTTAATATGCAAGTTTTTACTTTGCATTTACTTAATTGTGAACGTAACTTCATACCCGCTTAGGTGGCCATATGATATAAGGCTTCACACTCGCACTAGAATAAACTGTCGATGATGGAAAGATCGTGGTTCGATTCCAGTTGGGTGTACTGAGGCTGTTTTTTTGTTTTTTTTAATGTTTTCCCACTCTTTTGACGCAGATACGGGTACACTTTCTCTGAATTCAATCTTCTTCATCCCTAAGCCATTATCGTAATTAGTACATAGGAGTGTAACCAGAACGGGTAGTAAGAAGCAGTGCTTAAACAAGTCTCTTTATGTGCAATTTTATTTTTTACTATTTATTTAGCACCTCGTTTTACTACCCGTTCTGTTTATACGCTTAAGTACTAATTACGCTAATGGATTAGGAATCGGGAAGGTTGAATCTAGAGGAAGTGAACCCACATTTGCGTGGAGGGAGAGTGGAAAACCCTTTAGGAAAAACCACCCCCAGTTCACCCAAGTGATATTATAACCTTAATCTTCCCATCCTCAGCAGTCTGGCTCAACACAAAACTAGCGCGTTAGCCAACTACGCCACTGAGGCAGGTTTTTTTTTTAACAATATCAATCACCAATTTGACCTCAGTGAAACTTATGCCTTAATTTATTACAAATTATTATTTCTTAGAAGCCTTTGTTCTTTTCAAAACCGTACAATGTATTAGAATTTCTATAGGATAAAAGGCCTTAAACTCGGCTATACGTTCAAAAATTCGGGTTATACCCAACGCTCAAATCATGACATGAAAATTCAACATCTATTCTAGGTGATGATTTTGGGTGTATGTAATTACTGAATCATTCAATACAAATTTAAATGTATTCGGTTTATTAACGCTGGATATAATGTTTGTGTGTTCAAGCAATACGGTAATAACCCTATTTGATCGTTACCTTAAAGGTTGGCCTCCACCCTAAAGGCTTGATGAGTGCTGCGTGGAAGGTGCAGAAGTTGATAAGAGCGTAGGAAGCCAAGTAAAAATTGGAGATGAGAGGGGCGATGGTGTTCAGATTAGCTAAAGAAGAAACAATATTTTTATTTTATATATACGTCACAAAAATACGGGATTTTTTAAAGGGCCTCTTATGATTCATTATATTATAGCATGTGTATGAAAAAAATAAGCTTACAAAATTAGATACATTAGCTGTGCATCAAAATCACCTAAATTGAAGTCTGCATTCCTTGCTACTCATTTAAGAGTATTATTTATTTATTTATTTATTTATTTATTTTTGATATTTAATGTGCACTTTCTGAACCAACTGATTATATCAGTACACGAGCATTATATGTCATTCATTAGATAAATGAGTAACTTATTAGGGAAACTAGGCCAGGCTCAAATTAGATATAGTATCATAGTAAGATTCAGTGTGTTTTTCATTCTAATAAATTAGAGGCAAATTTAACTTTAAAATGTTATAGCTAAAAATAATTTAGCAATGTAACAAATATCTAAAAATTAGGAGTATATTTATTAGTAAAGTCCCTCTTTAAACTAAGGCATTATAGAAAAACTCGCAACTCAGTTTGAAACCTACCTCCCGATGAAACGCTGATTCGTAAAAACACGTGACACGGGTTCCTATAGTCATATATTATAATTAATACTAATCAATCGTCTCATCTCTGAGCTCTCACCAATAATGACGAAAGCCGACGACACGACGAAGGTGAGCACGTATCCTCTGTAAGGTTCCCCGAACTTGCCGTAGCCCTTGGAGAAAAATATGAGTCCAGGGTAGATCTTATCGATCCCCAGGGCCTGAATGAGCCTAGGCACGGACAACAGGTTGGTCAGGGCGGTTGACAGGGTGGCGGCGAAACATCCGGCGTAGATGAAGGGACCCCACAAGGACATCAGTTGCATAACCTGAAAAAAACACGGGTAGCGTTGGATGGGTGATAATATGGCAGGGAGGCAGTATGGTGGACCAGGACGCTCGTTTTCCACTCATACCCCCCCCCCCGCCCATCTTGGTGGCNTAAGCCCCTCGATATCATAGTCGGTAGAACACTTGGCACCCAGCGGTGAAGACAGTCACCTAAACACAGACTTCCATATCCCATTGTGGTCGTATTCTCAGGCATAAAGAGGTATATCTAATAGAATATCTTAGAAGAACAGTACCACCACATTCTGGGTCAAAGGATAGGGGAAAATCCCTCCCTCCCCCTTCCCATGTGTAACGTCCAGTGTCACGGAGGAAGTCTAGGCTACCTGCTTTCTGATTACCAGCGCCAATTTGGATGGACTCTAACAAAAAGTAAATATCGTGATCAAATGAGGAAATATAAATCTTAACTGCAGAATTGCCTAAGGAAAATGAATATATCAATGCTGGTATAATCGTCTTCTTTGTACACCTACAAGCGCAACCAGCGTTGGCAATCGGAAGGCAGATAGCCTGCTTTCTTTCTGTAAGAAATTTTAGGAATCGTCCAAACCATGACAAAGAGTTAAGGGACCATTGGGCAAAAATGTAGCTGAAGTGGGGATGTCATTCCTAGTGCATACGGGTTATCTGATAAGTAAGATCAGCCATATCAAACCTAACTCTGATGCTGATAATAATGGTGGTAGAAGAAGGAGGAAAAAGTGATGGTTATTAGATGTTGATAATAATGGTGGTAGAAGAAGGAGGAAAAAGTGATGGTTATTACTTACTCTGGTGGACACGTGGAAAAAGGTGTCTATCAGTCTCTTGTTTGATTATCTGTGGTGATGGGTAGGTCGGGGTTATAAAACTGGGTGGGAAGTTATTTTTCCTAGATGGTTCTCACGTATTTGTCCACAACAATTCAAATAACATTTCTTTTACATCCTGAGAGTGCTTCCCTCAACCCTGCTACATTAGTGTGGGGTAGCAAGACGAGATTTAAGGAAGAAAGGTTATTTTAGAATTTGTAAGTATCCTTTCTTACCGAGTAGCTGTTATTGAGACCATAACCACATGTCCCGCCATTCTCTCGGCACTCGATATATGTATTGTTGATGAGCTCAGAAACGTTACCGCTGGCGTCCCTCAGCGCCGCGCCGCCTGCGAAAACCACGAAGATGGCGTACGACGCCATAGAGATTAGCAGAGAAAGCAGCGTACCCTTAGGTATGGCACCAGCAGGATCCTGAAATAGTTCGTAAACATTTGAGTTTGGAAATAAATTCAAAATTTCTAGTTGGGAAATATAAACTCTCATAAATACTAACGTTTTAGTGCATTTTGAAGTAATTTATTTGATAAAATCTAATTTGTATCGTGAATCTTTTCAATGTTTTTAGATGCGATGACAAAATATAATTTGATGTACTGAATTGATTAATTTCACAAATAGCTTGTTTTAATCATACATACTTTGCATAAAATATTTGTATTTTATTCTTTAATTAATTGACAGTAAAATAAATCACTTATGAAATTTTAAAATAATTATGTTGACTATAATTGAAATATATTTTGTTTAACATTTCATTAAGAAACATTTTATTTGCATATAAATGTCTTATTCTTTCTATAAGATTAAATAAATGTTAATATCCCACTTTAAATAAAACGTGTTTCGCGTGGAAGAACTTTGAAACATTTTTATTGTATATGTATTAATTTATTAAATAATTATAAAACTTTAATTGCATAGTTGGAATAGATCTAGCTTCATATTGAAGCTTTCAACACATTTAATTGACACTGTTTTAAATTTTTCATAATAATCTTCCTCTATATTTATGTTGTTTTTTCAAAAGCTCTTTAGTATTTTTAGTTTACACAAACTATAGATATAATGCTCAATAAACTGTACATATCAATTAAATCCCAATTCACTACCGTTTTCATTACCAAAAGTCGTGCATAGCTCAACTTATATAGACAGTAATTTATAATCATATTAGAGGCATATTTGGTTGACCATGCTATTTGCCCTCTTTCCTAGGAGTTTGGAACTCGAATCCCCAACCATATACACTAGGTTGTGATTCTAGTCATCAACAGTGCTGCGTCCTTTTCTTATGGGAATTCAGTTATATTTACTTAAATTTCTCTATTTTAAAAATAATCCCAAACCATTGGTGCTAATTTAATTAATAAGAAATTACACCACACCATGGAAATGAAGCCCGGTACCATTGGCTAAATGCACCATTGCTATACCAATGAGCTCTTCATGTTCGAATCTCAAGTATCCAAATGCTGTTTTTCCACTTAACTTAAATGTGTTTGGTCTGTTCAACAGCACCAACTGATTTCCACACGTGTATTTTTTCAGTCTTGTGTAGTTTGCAACATAAATGGCACACATTTACCCTTTGACTGTTTTTGATAGATATAATTGTCCAATGATCTCACACGTCCATCACAGATTTTGCCTTAAGTTAAGAGTGGTGACTGACTCTGAGCACGGGATGAATCATGGAAAGCAAAATTGTTGAGAGTTTGGCGTGCTAAATTAAGAGTACTGTATTCAAATATCGTGTCCGGGCATCAATGTTTTAACTTAATTTAAAGTATATCCTCTACTTGTTGATTAGAAATTAAGGCAGGCTACATGCACGTCTAAAGCTCACCTTAAGATCCCCGGATATGTTTGCCCCTGCTTGTATCCCCGTAACTGACGGGAAGAAGATGGCGAACACCGAGAAGAAATCCTGCTGTTTACCCTCGCTAAACGTGTACTGAGGTTTCCAATTAGTGGCCAGCACACTTGCTGGAACAGAAACACGATGTTCACTCTACTAGTAACAAGAGATGTGATGTGCACTTTGTGAAAACAAGGTCATAAACTGTTAACTTTACACTTGAGATGTGATGTGTATTTTATGAACACGAGGTCACAAACTAATTTGACCTAGTGAAAAACTTAGCCACACCAACAGTCAGTGATTGACTTTGCCTTTGGGAGTTTGGGATTCAAATGACCAACCACATTCATTATTTGTGATTTTATTCATTAATATGTTTTTTATCTCTAAGCCCATTTCCTAAAACTAAAACTCTTGTTTGAATTTCCTTATCGTGTTTTTTAAAAGTTAATCGAATTGTTGGGGATGGGTACTTTACTTTATCTCTCGGCTAGTTTTTGGATTGAAATTGTTATTTTTTGGGCTTGAGCCGCACTGAAAAAATTATTAATGCTTCCGACATTTTAGGTGCAATAAGCAATAGCTCTAGGCAATACAACTTCAAGTGGGTGTATAAGTTTCTATTAGTTTTATTACTATATACTAAGTTTCAGAATATAATCTATTGTAATGCTTATCTGCAGAAACCGGTTGGTACAGCTTACATTTATCGACCAATTTTGGAAATCTAATCATTCTTTAGTCAATTTATTTTATAAGTATAGGCATAAATCAACACTTTAAAAGATACCTTGTGTGTGTGTGTGTGTGTGTGTGTGTGTGTGTGTGGTGTGTGTGGTGTGTGTGTGGTGTGTGTGTGTGGTGTGTGTGTGGTGTGTGTGTGGTGTGTGTGTGTGGTGTGTGTGTGTGTCTTGCTAAAGCGAGTTTATTTATTTCTCTGGTTAGTTGTATTTATAGATTTTTAGAATGAGTGAGAGTTAAACCAAATTATAAAGATATTGTTTCCCGTTTGTAATGGGGCATTTATTTATCAGACCCATATTTTTAAAGGGAAAGAAGATAAAAATTTATCTAAAACTCATATAAACTGCTGTTATTTAATGCTATTAAACATATTCTAAAACTAACCCAAACTTGTAAGATATAAATAAAGCAAAATATTTGTTTTCTTTCAAATAAACATAATAAAACTATTAAAGGGTTTGGACACTTAAAAGTCCATCTCACGGCCGATTAACTCGGATATTACATAAAAGGTTACGGCCAAACCAGAAAACATATCGATGGGGGAGGGGGGGAGGTTTTTTGCATTATTCTATTAACAACAGCAACATGGGGATTAGTTTGATATCCTTTTCCTTTAAAAATACTGTTTGTTAATTTTTGATGTATTTTTTTCTCAATTCCACTGTGTTTTGAAGTTAAATACAGAAAAATCGCACCACAATGCGATGCTTTGTTCGAGCTGTATTGTCTACCTAAGTTAGGTATTATCCATGAAGCGAAGGGAGTTAACGTGTCAATTATGCTCCCATGTGCAAAGTATAAAAGATGATATTATATTTTAACTTACTGCCAAACCCTGCAAAACCTTTGGCCTTCGCCTCGTCATCGTTGGGACCAACGCAAGCACCTGCGATAAAATCAATTATGGCTCCCACGATTATGACCACCAACACGTTCTGAGCCTGAAAATACCACAAACGCCGGTTAAAGTTTGTTCATTTCACATAAAGATAAACGTTGTTAAAAAGTAATAATATCTCATTTGACTAACAACAGTACATGACCACTTATTTTGAGGACTTTTTGCTGTGGTATCATGATGTTATTGGGGGAATAAATGGGTCAATATCATCTTAGCAAGCAACCACATCTCTCGGATATTATTCAAATAACATTCCGACAATATATTATCAAATTTGAATTTTAAGATCTGAAGACTATTTAGAAACCACTGCACACTTGTAGAAAGTTCTCGGCCGGTTTGAGCACACCGTAAGTTAATTAGAAATAGGTCGAATCCAATTTTTCTTGAATCCTATTTAATTTATCCTCAAGACTCGAATCTTGAAACAGAATCTTAATTTAATCTAATAAAGTTGAATCTTGAATCAAAATCCGAATATAAAAAACTTGATAAGTAAAATAGGTTAATTTTATCTTATTAATATTATTTGTTTCTAGTTCCATTCTGATTTCGTTCACATTCATTCTTTGATTGTAACAGAATTTAAAAATTGTAACTAAATTATAAAGTATTTTGTTTGTAATGTGAATTCAAATTCATTAAAGTGGTAAATGAATGGTATATTGTTTAGTTGTTAAGTTTTCCTGAAATTATGTTGGCCTAAAACACCATCACAATATCTGAAGAAAAAAATCCAATTCAAAATTTGAAGGGAAAAAACTCGAATGTAATTTTTTTTTTGAATTCTCAAATCTTTAAAATACCTACATAATATTATAGTTTTAAGGATTACTGGAAACCAACTCTGCTGTAATTTTTTTCAACATTTTAAAATCTATGTCATAATAATTTATTGTAGAGTTTATAGTAAATGTGAGAGTATGTAATTTTACCTTGGACTCCCACTCCATCCCGACGGCACATATGATGATCATGACAGCGAGGGCCATTATCCCTACTATCCTGACGTCATTAACACCACCATCAATGATCTTCAGTCCAAAGGAGTTCAGAAGGTCGTTCAAAGAATCGCAGAACCCTATAGTGTTCATAGACGCCGCCACTGCGTTAGCAAAGGCAAACACGATACCAATAGAAGCACCGAACTCTGGACCCAGCGATCGAGAGATGATGTAGTAGATACCATCATCAAAATCTCGACTTCGATTTTTTTGACGATCACAATACTTTCTCTACCTATAAGATAGAGAGAAAGTAAAAATTGAATAATATTACTTCCCATCTAATTACGTAAATTCAGCAATTATAAAATAAGTGGTATGGTGCACCGCACGGACTTTCTCTCGCTTTTATCTTAAAATAGATATTTAATATAAAAAACACAAGATTTGTGCGCTGAAATAATAGGTGTATACATTGTTGTAGAAATATTAAACCTAATATCATAAATGAAATAATATACACTGTTATTTACTCTATGGCATTTAGAACAAGGACCTCTATTACATAAAAATTGAGAAAAGAGAAGCAACTTTGTCTACCAAAAAACATAAGAATCAAATTAATTTTCAAAAGACCTGAATTAAAATGTGTTTATATATATAAATATTTGCTTATGAATTTGAAACTATTGATTTTATAAACATATATTTCAAACAAAATCATTTTATCTTAAATAGTACTACAACTTTACAATGATATGTTAATTTGTATCTCAAATATTTGCGAAGAAATAGTCAAAATTAGAAAATTTCCCCTCTGTAAAATACCCTCAAAATCATTTTTATAAGAAAATGAGAGTTGCCTTCTTGTTTTTAATGAGGAACAGGGTCTAAATTTAAAATTTAATTAAAATCATTAAAGCTAATTTTGAGGAAATCGATTTTTTCTCTTTTTGCCCTTCAGTAAACTACCTTTAATTAGGGTTGGATGTCTAATTCCAAAAACACCTTGGGGGAGTCTTATGAAAGCCCAAGATACCAAGTTTTAGCCCAATTGGTTAAATAGTTTCGGCTCTAGATCGATGAACAGACAGAAAGACGGCAACGCAAAAACAACTTTTTTGGTTTCAGGAGGTCATGAAACGTCGACATTTATCAAAATCTTGAGTTAGATTTTTTTTTTACGATCACAATACTTTCTCCCCAAGGTGTCAAGAGAAAGTAAAAATTCTGTTTAAGTCCATGCTCAATATATTTCTGACAATCTGTCAATTGTAGACTACATGCATCTTGGATATTATAGAGATCCTTTAATGGATGACGTTTTCTACGCTTACTTTTCAATGACTTATACATATCTGGTAGTTTTCTGATAAACTTATTTACTGATTTTACTCCAAACCTAGGCACACCTGGGCAAAGCTCGAGACTCGTCTTGTCTGATTTTACAAAAGATTTTTGTAAATACAATAGCAGGCCGAGTAAACTGAGGAAGTAATTCTTAAGTGGTTGCAAAACTGTCCTCCATTAAAGGTGAATGCATTTTCTTTAAATTATACTTTTCCCCTCTCATTAACGTTAATATGCGAGTAATCCGGACAAATTGCCAGACGCGGTGCGCGTAAGAAATATATTTTATATATATTATTTTGATTGATATTCTTTATCGCAGGCTGCAGCTCTGACTTCTTATTTAGTAACCTATTTCCCAACTTTGTTTCACACGACTTATTTTTTAATAGCAAATAGCAAATAGCAACTTTATGTATAAAAATTCAAAATTTGACTTACTTTTCAATAACAGCAATCAATATAGTATTAATATTATATCAGTTTTTACTTTTACCACTCTTTTACCACTTCAATGGACAAATGGTCTAAGCCTTAGACTCTAAGGCCTCACTCTTGTGTTAGACCAGCCTTCTAATGACGGGGAAATCAGGGTTCGAATCCAGTTGGGTTTACTTAGGGTAGTTGTTCCTAAATAGTTTCCTATTCTCTTGTCATGCAAATGCGGGTAGGATATCTCTAAAAGGCTTCCTTGTTCATCTCTAATTCAATAGCATAATTAAAACATATGCATTTAACCTAAACGGGTAGTAGGACATGGTGATAAATATACATATATAATATATATAATATGAATATATGATAATATCAATAATTATATATATTGTGTGTGTGTGTGTGTGTTATAAAGAAATAATTCTTCTGATACTGAAATTTTGACGAAAATTTAATTTTATCTGACATTTCACTCGAGAAATTGTTTACTTGTCAAATGCAATTTCTACACATCATGCACGCTTAACCCTTTATTTACATCTCACAGCTGCAAAAGTAATCGACGTGTAGCGATATTTTAAGATGCAACTTGCATGCAATTTACTAACAACCATGCAGTGTACATTTGATAGTTAGGTGTGTGGTTGACGCTTTGAAACAAGAAGTTGACTTCTGTTTATGCAATGCAGTCTGCCTGCAGCTTGCAAGTATTAAATCTGTGGTTTTTCACAGCCGTTAAACTGGATTTACGTAAGCCTTGAAGGTAAAAGTTTCTTCTTTTTTTTCCTTGTCTTTGTTTTTTACGTCCAAAGAGGAAAGAGACACATGACTAGCGAACACTAGAACAAAATGTTTATTTTGAGAAAAGTTGCAGATGGTTGTCCATAAGCCCAGAGCTATGAAGTTTTGGTATGTTATGTATAATTGTTCATGCACTGTGTTAGGTTGGATTTTATTTTAAAATAATGATTAAGATGCGTATATTTGTTAACTGTTTTTAAAAAAATCTATTTAATTTTTTATTTTGTTTTTTAATTTTAATCCAAAGCATAAGAACTATTTCTATTGTCATTTCAAGTTTTCTATGATAAAACTAAAAGATTGTATTTATAAGAAGCATGTGGTGTACTTCTTTTAGTCATACAGTACATAATTCTGACATTGTATAATCAATACAATTAAAAGTTTTGTTACTTTAAAAATATATAACTACTCCATACTATGCTTATTATACTTACGTCATTAATTTAAAATACATTTCCAACCTATTTTTGCATGATTACATCTTTAATTTCTTAGCTTCAAACCCTTAATTTATAGTTCATATTTTAAATAAACATAAAATTTTCTTCTTTTTTTTTCTGAAATTTAAATGGTGATGTAACTATATTCATCCACTGCCACCATTACGAATAATCATTTTGATATATGAGTCATCGTGTGAATATATCAGTACGGATGATCTGATTTAAAGAGAGATTTCAATTTTTTTTAATCTTTTCGATCAATTTTTGTTGTTTTTCCTTGTTAAAAAAAGTATGATTATATTTTAAATCTAATAGCTATGCATTCAACAAGAAAAATATTTTTTTAAGGACATAAGAAAATTTCCTTTTGAAATTATAGTAGTAGACTAGTGGGAAGAACAGTTTTATAAAATACAAAAAATAGGATAGTTATTGATGGCATTTTAGTTAATTATTGATGTTATTTTAATAGTATTGATCTATCAAAGGTTAAAGAAGCAAATCACATTACTTGAGATATGAATATATGAAAGTAATTTTTACTAAAGTTTGTGACGGTCATTTACTGTTACTCCTACCAGAATCTAACTATAGAACTGTGTAAGTGAAAGTAAACATATATTTAAAAGCAAGGAAATATCTTGGGTTGTTGCCAGGTAAAGTAAGACTAAACAGGACTGTAATAGTAAATTGTTCCCTCCCTAACCAAATTACCAAACTCACACAAACACAGATTCGTTCATTACATTATATTTTTATTTCATTTAAAAAGTAATTTTGATACTAAATGAGAGGGAACAGTTTTCTAGTAAAACCTTGCCAAGACTTGCTTACCTCGGGAACAACTCATAAGCCGCCTTTGGTTAAAGTATGTGACAGGTGTTTTTACTTGACATGTGAAGTTAGTTGGGGGTGTAGGGAACACGAGAAAAGGACAGTGGTTTTGCAGTTTTTATGACAAAACAATTTTTGGTCAAAATAAATAAAATATTTTTCAGTACAAACATAAATTTTAATTTTTTTCACAAGATGATATCAACCGTTTTTGAATATAAATCAAGGATGTCCTGGAATTTAGTGACAACTTTTTCTCTTCATTTAAAAAGTGTGTCATCTGAAGCCTAGCACAGATATTAAAGTAATATAGTTATTATTATTTGAAAAAATTAAACTCCATATTTCAATTGAAGATATATTTGATTTATTTTGGCCAAAACAAAATTTATTGGGTGTTCTGTCTTACGACAGGTCCATTCCTTTTGTCAGTGAACTTAGACCGCCAATGCGCCCTCTCCTCTGCCTCCTCCTAGAGCTCCCAGAATTTCCTTCTTTCCTTCATGTCATCTAATATTTGAGTCCTCCTTCTTCCTAAGCTCCTCTTTCCCTCAACTTTTCTTTCTATGACGTCGTGCAGAAGACAGTTCCTCCTAAGGATGTGTCCGATCCAGTTTCCTTTGCACCGAAGAATCACATCCAAAATGGTTCTCTTCTCACCCACTCTTCTTAAATAATAAGTTGTAAAATCTGGAAAAAAAAACACTGGCCTTTTCTCGCGTCCCCTAATTCCCCACCTTAATGAGTTTATTTGAACTATTCCTTACCTCCTTTCACCTCTCCATTAGTACTGATAGCTGATAGAGACAGTGTGGTCAACACACAAACCACAGCTGAGATAGCTATGATGAATAGAGATTCCCCTGAAAAGACAAACCAACTTGTGTTATTTTTCTCATTTGTCGGTTGGCAATGCTACTCTGATTTCAAAACTTTTTTTGTTTTGTTTTTTAATTTAACTTGTTATTTTGAAAACCAGGCTAAACATGAATTATAAAATAACTACATATGACGGGCACTCATTTGGAGTCTAATAAACACTGTCGTGGAGTCCGTTGCCAGAATAAGCACATTCACAGGTACAGCTTAAGCTAGCTCTGCTTATCCTGGCAACACTCCATTCCCAACACTTTTACGAGAAGTAAAATCAACGTCTTCCAAACATATTGTTGCAAAAACTAAAGAAAATCTGTTGTGTTTGTGATCAAAATAAATAGAAGGTGAACCAATTTTAAACATACATACATGATAAGAAACAAGTGAATGACCTTTTTAATTTTATAAACGTCAACTGGTATCTCGTCATTTAATATTTGGCATAGGATTACTGGCTCCCATATTACATAATACGTAAGCGTTCATAAAGATAAATTCGAATGGAAAGCGTGAAGGACTTAAAAGATATAAAATAATGTGTTAGTATTGCATGCTTTCATGAATTTTTTGTATGTGTAGCTACGATACAAGATAGAAAAAATATTATTTGCTGTAATTTCTAATATATTATACACAGCTAGCTTTTTAGTTGGAAATGGTTAATTACTTTTCATAATCAAGTAAATTAAAAATACAATTATAATATATTCTAAATCTGTATTTGAAGGGAATAACATAACAATAAGTTATTTATCTAAAGTTTAACCAAGTGGTCATATCAGCACACGGCTTTGAAACCAACTTAACTCTAGAACTGCCGATTTAAATAAATTATATACACACCTATTCCTGCTTGTCCGACTACCCATGATAGCCTGAGAAACAACATAACACCCCATATATTGAGCAGACATGGAATGAGCACTCCTTGGATCCAACCCAGTTTGATTCCATGAACTTCATTCTGGCTTCCTGCCCCAGGAGAACTAGGTCCTTCTTCAATGTCCTGTAGCAAGTAATACCAAAATATCATCAACATCATCCTTCACAAATGCAGACGTTAGTGGTATGTTTCTGTCTCCAGGTAAATAGTCCAAAATTCGTTTTAACGGTCTGTCAAGTCTTCTTTTTCTTTTGGGTCAGTATATTAGAGTTTTTTGGGGATAATGTTGGCCATCCATTCTTTAAACTTGTTGTATGCATTTGTTTCTGTAATTTTGTAATTTTTTCTAAAATTTTTGTTCTTATATTATCTATTCATTATGTTTGTATCTTGCTTTCTATTTTCATTTTTTGATGCTACGTGTTAGTGCAGGGATTTCAAAATGTGTTATATTATATGAAATAGGTAGCCCAAATAAATAGAACAGTTAATTACTTTTAAATGTAAATTATTTTAAGTTTCACATAGTAAATATTTATAACATACTGATTCAAGAAAAAATCTAAAAAAAATGTCAATACTAAATTCATAAGTTTTCACAGCCTATTGGAGTCACAAGAAAGAGAGAATTGATTATTTAAAATTATATTCATGGCAAGAGATATGGTGTAACGAGGTGGAGGAGGAGATAGATAGGGATAAGTGGCTTACCTGTGTAATTGCTTCAATGCACTTTCGAGCTCTTGCTGCCATAGAGTAAGTGAGTGATCGTGGGAAAATGTGGGTTTTTAAATGAAAGAACCATGTTCAAAATAGTCTAATGGAGAGGAAAAAATCATACCTGACCTAGCTATAATCTGCATCAGCATTTTTCATTTTTTTTTTATCGTATGATATTATATGATCGGGAGGGATATGACACCCAAGTTCGGTCGCCTTTTATGCAGGTATCTGCTCTGGTGACACAAGGTACACCTTAACAGGTTGTATACACGTCATACCCACAGTTATATTATATATTGCTAGTTCAACCAAACCCTGATGACCGTTGGTATGATCCTCCTTAAGGTAAAAATACCCAAGGTGCCGGCCGGGAATCGAAACCGGGACCCAGATGCACTGATCCACTACACCAATGGGGCCGGTTACCAGCATGTTATGTCTCTACCTTTAAAAACGTAATTAAATTGTTACCTTGTATACGTGAACGCAATAGTGATATTACTAATATTGGTGGTCGCATGGTCTATCGCGTCACTGTCGTAATATAGTGTGTTTTTGGTGACAGGGAGATCGGGGTTCGAATTAGTTCATGAGTAAGCCGACTACGTTTTTTTCCCTAAAAAAATTGTTTCCCCCGTTTCTACAAAAATAAGGATACTTTTCTTCTAAAGCTTCCTTATACCAACCCATAAGTATAAAGATTTGGAGAGTTGGAATGTGTAGTAAGGTGAGGTCCACCTAAAAATTAGTTTTAAAAAGTGAAATAATATTTCATTTGAATTCTGATGTCAGATTTAAAACTAAATATTTTATGTTGTTGAGTTTTTTGTGAGGTTTATAAGCCTAAATTATAATTTAAATCGTTGAAATTGTAAGTTTTGTTGGCATCATATCTCACTAATGAAGTTTTAAAAGCTTCTAGGTGTATTTCTAAGAAAATCAAATAAATAAAACTACTAATGCACATCCACGCCATTTAAAATAAGAGCTTTTAGAAAATCGTTTAAACGGCGATACTGTGATTACTTTTTGTAGTTAAACATCACTTTCACTGCCGATAACTATAAATAACTGTTAGATAAAGGGGATGGCATAGAGTTTCTGAGTTCCATCTTAAACGCTAGCTAGTGGCAAGACTTTAGCAACTTTAGATAAACAAAAAAAGATTAGTTGTAATTGTCATGATTGTCACGATAATAATACTACCTAGGACTGATATACGCTATGAGTAACTTGAACTACAGTCTAATTTTAATATAAAGGACCTTATTTAAAATATATATTTCACCAAAATTGATAACATTTTACTATTTTATTATTGTTATTTTATAGATATTGATATTATGTATAAAAAAATACAGCTGTAGATGATATGGCTTGACTATGAATGTGTAAAAGTAGATCCATTGACTTTTATAGCTGTCAGATAAGGCCTCTTTTATTAAAATTAGACCGTATCTAATCAAAAGGACACTAGGGCAAAGTAAAAATGTAATAAAAGGTCCCAGAGTTCATGTGCTAAAAAAAAGTCTGTATTCATAATGGAAAGAAGTGGCCTTAAGTGTGTACCAGTCTACGATTTAACAAAAAAAACTTACAGGATATGTCAGTGTAATTATTAATACATTTAGTGTTTAAATTTTAGTCTTCGGAAATAGTCTTTTTTTTATCAGCACGTCCTAAGAGGTAGAGTGGAAACCATTTTGGAACAAACCACTCTCAATACGCCCATATGATATTTTAAACCTCAATCTCCGTGTCATTGGCAGCATAGTCACGAGAATGACGCTTTAAACCTTGCGGCCACCGAAGAAATATGTACTCATCAAGATATAAGTTTAATTGTTTCAAAAATAAAAACGTGCAAATTTTTCGGTTCATATTATTCTACTAAACGTAAAGACCCCTGCAGTCTGCACACAAGAAGGAATGGTAAATTAGGTTAAATTAGCATTAAGTTTATTTTTTATTTTATTTTTTAATGATAATTTTTAATAAGTAATTATTATGTATTCTTAGGTTAAGTTAGTTATAAGTCCATAGGTGGTGTTATAGCAGATAGTGAATGCAGCAACTATTAGTATATAGATATAAATAAGAAGGATAAATAGGATAAATTTAGGTTAGGCGTTTTTTCCAACTATTATTGTATGTAAATTAAATTGAATTAGCTAAAAGATGTGAACTAAAGTAAAGAAGCAGTTTAGGGGTCCCGAGCTAAGTATTAGAAATCGGGACAGATAGGTTATGGAAATAAAAAAAATGTATTCTACTAAACCAGTAAGCTATAAAGCCCAAATCGTTAGGCACGCGGACTAAATGCAAAGCTCATATATTCTAGTTTTCCAGTGAAGGAGAGGTCAGGGTTTAAATCCCGTAGGTGGTTTTTTCCTTTCTTTTTCCTTTCTTTTTTTTTCTAAACGGGCACATAAATTCGTGTACAGTTTCTCTTAAGTTCGACTTTCCTCATTCCTACTCAATTGGTGTATAACCCATACGGTTAGAAAGCCGTGAAAAAAAAAATCAAAAGTTTGTTTTAAAAATTCTTTCGGAGAACATGGCAGACCCAAATTTGGCCCGCGGGTCGTATTTGGCACAAATATATTCTGAGCCTTTTGGTTACTTGCGTGCCTTGATTTGAAATATGTATAAACTAGAGGATTGGACTGTCCTTGACAGGCGCAATTTAGGATTTCGTGCGAAGACTGTTGACTGTTGTTTTTATCATTTTTTATATTTTTCAAAATATATGGTAGCGTGATTTGTTTCCGTGGTCTTACCAGGTTATAATTTCTTATTAAGTTTCGGATTTTACTCAAAAAGATGGCACGCTTGATAGGACAAAACTAACATAAACAATATATCCTAACTATTATAAATGCGAATGTGAGTTTGTTTGTTTGTTTGTTACGCTTTCACGCATAAACTACTCGACCGATCATCATGAAATTTCGCATACACGTTGTCATGGGTACATAAAAGGACATAGGGTACCTTTCATCCAGAAAAAAAGTACTGTTCCTGACGGATAGAAAAAAAATAACTGTTAGACGGTCGTCCGGCTTAACAACTCGGCCTACTGATATGAATAAATTAATTGCAACATGATGCCTGGAGTACAGAAAAAGGGACCTGCGGTATCCCAGAAGAAAATCTGATATCCCGAATAGAAATCTGTTCCCGAGTTATTTTAGGTACATCTATCTTAAAATGATTAAAAATGATTATATTCAGCTAATTATGCTCTGTCTGTTCACCCCGTTATGGTAAATGACAAAATTGTCGTAAGAAGTTTGGTATTATTCATTTCAGCAAAAATAGCTCTCGAGGTATGATGCTACGACAATGTAAACTTTTAGTGTGGGACGAAAGTACGATGTCCCACAAAAAATCTATAGAGGCGTTAAACCAAACTCTTCAGGACTTGCGAGACAGTACAGATATTATGGGAGGAATGGTAGTTTTACTGGCTGGTGACTTCCGACAAACTCTACCGGTGATCCAGAGGGGCACGCATGCAGATGAAATCAAAGCCTGTCTCAAGTCATCAAGATTGTGGGCAAAAGTGAAAAAATTCAGCCTAACAACGAATATGAGAGTCCACCTTTATAATGACGTAGATTCAGGACATTACGCAGAGACACTATTGAAAATTGGCGATGGACGTTTGGACACGGATGCTGAAGGTTGTATTTTACTTACAGGGGAATTCTGTAATTTGGTGGAAAATGATGTGGAGCTCATTGCTAAAGTTTACCCAGACTTACAACTAAATTTAAATTGTGATCATTGGTTGTGTGCAAGAGCAATTCTTGCACCAAAATATGAAATCGTTAACAAAATCAACACTGACATTTTGAAAGAGGTGCAGGGAGAAATAAAGGAGTATTTGTCAATAGATACAATCATGGACACAGAACAGAGCACTTCATATCCCGCTGAGTTTTTAAATTCTCTGGAGCTATCGGGTGTACCCTCGCATAAACTACAATTGAAATTAGGTGTACCAGTTATGCTTATGCGAAATTTAGATGCACCCCGTTTATGTAATGGGACGAGGCTTCAATTACACAATTAGGGCAAAATATAATCTGTGCCACCATTTTAACAGGTGTGGGAAAAGGGGAAAGTGTAATCATACCTCGAATCCCAATAATCCCCACTGACCTACCATTTCAATTCAAAAGACTCCAGTTTCCAATCAAACTTAGTTTTGCTATTACTATTAACAAAGCGCAAGGGCAAACATTGCAGGTAGCAGGGGTGCATTTGGAAATGCCATGTTTTTCCCATGGCCAGCTATATGTAGCCTGTTCGCGTGTGTCCAATGCCCAGAATTTGTATGTATTTGTGCCAAATGGAAGGACATACAACATAGTATATAGGAGCGTCCTAAAATAATTATCTATTCTGTGCCCATGATTGCAACGGTCAAGAACAAGCGGAGTAAATAAGGGATTTTAATTAACTGTAAGTAAAATTTAAGATGGAGTAGGATCTTCCAATTCGTGGCAAGGCATAACCTATGACTCTACTGACACACACTCCGCTACTTCTTTTCTACTCCTACACTTAATCCTGATTTATATTGTGTAGTTTGTTTTTTTCTTTATCTCTACCTCTATTGACTAACAACCTCAATATGTTCATCGTTTTTATTGTCATATTTCCTGTGTCAATCGACAACCTGAATTTATTGATAAAATCTACATTAACGCGAGCGAAGCCGCGGGCAAAAGCTAGTATATTTATATTTTTATAAATATTTATGTATTTATATTTTTATAAATATTTATGTATATTTACATTATATTTATTTATATATAATATATGTATATATACATAGCCTGGTATATATATATATATATATACAAACATATATATATATATATATATAGTAATATAAAACCAAACCCTGGTGACCATTGGGATAATTCCCCTTCCGATAAAATTACCCATGGTAGAAGCTGGGATTCAACCCCGGAACCTCTAGGCTTGTAGAAAGGTATACAGAAAACTATACCAAGGCACCGGTTATGGCTTTTACTATAGCTATTGGTTGATTAGATCAAAGAGTAATTTAGTGGGAACTTTTGACTATGTAAATCTTTACCTACCCCCCACCCCCGGAGGTATTCACAATTTACCCACAATACCGGCGGAAATTTAGACGGGATTCTTGTTTTAGACCCCGTGGTTGTTCTTCCTTGGTTGGCAGACGTACGCATGTGAGCGAGTAGAATCTGGTTTTCTCCAGTATGAGAAAGAAGGTGAACAAGGTATACTGATCTGGGATATCGACCGACCAGTGTCATAGGAGATTCATTCCCATCACCTCTCTTTAGCCACGGGCTGAAGAAAAACAACAAAGCGTGAGGACCTTCCTTGCACGATACAAGGTGTTTCTTAAATTCTTGAAATACAATAAAAGGACCATCTCCAATTAAATTAACAGAAAAACTAGACATTCGATCTGGTAAACTGATCTGCACTATTCAGTATAAAAACAGCGAGATTACTTAGGAAGATATTTGGTCCACTAAGGCGGCGGTTCCCAACGTGGGGTACGTTCCAGAACGTTTGGGGGTACGCGAAAATATTTGATTGATGGCGGAAAGAGCTGCATATGCCAACAGTGGGAGATCAGTCAAAAGTGATGAAATTAGCTCAGTGCTATGACGAGGGGTGGTGAGGGTCTTCTTCTATATTTGATCTTGAGAAAATGA
The DNA here is from genome assembly GCA_902151455.1 of Timema bartmani. NCBI lineage: Eukaryota > Metazoa > Arthropoda > Insecta > Phasmatodea > Timematidae > Timema > Timema bartmani. The sequence goes on from CABFWB010000005.1 coordinate 57,196, forward strand.
TTTAAATTTCCAACATAAAACAGTTTTTTATAATTATTGAAAAATTAAGGTATTGATTAAATGTGTTAGATTTTATTGTAACTTTTGCTTTTTGAATGTAAAAATATATGCACTGTTTATTCACCTTATTATTATTATTTTGTTTTTTAATCTCATTATTAGCCCATTTATTTTTAGTTGCAATAAATCAGAAATAACAACTACTGTAGTAATTAGACTTTTGCTAAAAAATTAAGGGCACAAATTATGGAAATGGTCTGCTAAGGGGTACGCAAGCGGGAAAATGTTGGGAACCACTCCAATAATGGAAGAGGATAATGGGGAGTAGAGGAGTTTGCATAATGATGAGCTACATACTCTATACTCACAAGATATTGCTAGAATAATCAAGTCTCGTAGATTTCGGTTGGCAGGACATGAAGTGTAAATGGGAAAATCTAGAACCGTTTTCTGCTAAAATCAATGGGAAGAAACTAGTGGGAAGAGACTATTGAGAAGACCTAGACGCAGATGGGAGTATAACATTAGAATGAACCTGAAAGAGATAGGGTGTAACGAGGTGGACTGGATAGAACTAGTTCAAGATAGGGATAGGGTGTAATAAGGTAGACTGGATAGAGCTAGATCAAGATAGGGATAGGCGGCCTACTTTTGTAAGTGCAGCAATGAGCTTTAGAATTAATGACACCCAAAAGTAAGTAAGTACAGTATGCCGAAGCAATTTAATTGGTTTCAGTGCTTTTTAAAGTAGACAAAATAAAACCACAATAAGGTTGCAAGGTTTTGTTGGGGCTGTGATATCAATCTTTTTTTTTTAGCCGTTCGGATTTTACGCATATGTATTAATTATGCTAATGTGTTGGGTATAAGCACGGTTAAATTTAGAGGAAGTGTACCTACATTTTCATGTAGGGAGATTAGACAGCCATTTAGGAAAAATCATCCTCAGAATACACAACCGTCATTTGAACCATGACCTCTTCGTCATCATCAGTCAAGTCCAGCATAACTTTCTGCGAATATTAATTTATGTGAACTTTCGTAGGCCCTTTATATAGATACAAAAACTTTTATAATAGTATTTATAATTACCAAGTTTAGACCAAATAGTTTAAGTTTATGAACTAAAACTTATTTTAAAACATTTTAATATATTTTTCCAAGCCTTTTTTCATGAACCATATAGTCGTATATATATTTAACACATTTTACTATTTATTTTAAGAAAAAAAATCTCAACTAGTTAATTTATAGCACCTACATTAGTTATACTCGTGCCCTCTTTACAAAATAAAAATAAAAATGCCTCTAGAGACATCCAGTTTTATGTTATTTTTTTAACATCCTTTCGTTAAAATCCCTTCTGTGTCCCCCTCCCCTCCCCCCCCCAACCACTCCAACCTTTTCCTTCCTTAAAACGACATCCTGACTATGGCCTTGAAGAAAATTTACTCATATTTTCAGAAAAAGGACATGAGGAAAATTTTCAGAAAAAAAAAAGTTAAGATAGACGGCCTTAGTTTGAACCCCAAAACTTCCCGTCCAAGGTGAACCAGACAAGATGAGACTAACACCTTTTTTTCCTTATCTGTCCAAATACCGGTTATGGTTGCAGTACAGTCCATCTTCATGTCAGTCTGTCAGGCGATGATGATTCTCATTTGTTTCCACCTGTAATACGTTCTATCACGTCACGGATATGTATTTAACCTCATGACTATCTTGCCTGTTGTGTGCCCTAGATTATTTCTTATTTTATTTTAATGTATTTATTTAATTTGGCAAAGTTAAGATGTAACATCTTGCCCTACATATTAACCAGACTAAAATATTATTAATGATAAATTTATATCCCGCTTCGGTGGCCACGTGGTCTAAGGCGTTACTCTCGCAGTAGACTAGACTGATGACTGGGAGATTGAGGTTCGAATATAGGTCGGGTGTACTGAGGGTGTTTTTTCCTACATGAGTTTACACTCTCCCCTATGCAAATGTGGGTTCACTTACTATAAAATATAACCTCCCTACTCTCTAAAATCATTAGTATATTTATTAGGCCTACGTAAGTGTACAGCCCGAACTGGTAGTAAGACGCAGTGCTAAAAAAAAGTGTGAAGCTATTTCAAATTTTAAATAAGAGCTTAAAAAACTAAAATAATACCAAACAATTAGTAATATCAAATGAATCAACCATATAATTTATAAAATCTATTTCCGAAACGTCCTGTGTAAATTTTTAATTGTTTGCGTAGCTCTTGTCATGTTGATTCATTCTAGTTGATTCTACTAGTGTGAATGAATGGCATGGTCAAGGTCATTAGATTGACTTCCTTGACCTGTGACCGTGGTGGCTGTCTGGACCAGGTGACTGAACACATTTTCCTTGAGACCTTGCTTTATTACTTTGAGTCATCTTAATGTATGGAATATTTGAGTGTGGATTTGTTCTACCGCCTATTTCACCATATGCTAAGGTTGGGTGTTTAGTGATACAGTTAGTCCAATTTTCATTGGAAAGACCTTTTATAAAATACCAATTTATTTTTTGTTGCAAAAATTGATAACATTTTACAATTTTGTTATTTATCTTCAAAATAAACAGCTGCAGATCGCATTAACTGACGTATGAATACGTGAAAAGTAGATCTAGTAACTTGTTTAGCTGAAAAATTAGGCTTTCCCATAAAAATTGAATCGTAAATGTCCTGTTCTAGGATAAGTTTGTTTTTAATATATGTTGGGAAGGAGGGGTGTGGAGGAGGGAGGTAAAAGGTACACGCCAAAATTTCAGTTAGTAGAGTGGTTGTAGTGCTTTGTTTTTGTCCAGCGCTTTAGATTAAGCTCTTGTTTCAACGTAGCATACTTGAATCTTAAAATGCTATATTCATTTGAAATGGGGGTTTAAATTGATAAATTAATCGCGCTACACCCAGTATCACCGCTGAGGGCACTGCAGGTTTTTATGGAGAAAAGATTTATATTCGCTCTATATCGGTGAAATGTTGCCAAATCTCCTCGCTTTCAGTTACGTCTGAAGGTGATGGGCCGGGGTAAGACGGAGCTAATGGCAACCTCGATTATCTATCGTTGCGAAACTTCTTCTATTTGAGAAAAGATTGACATCGTTGTTTACCACTAGTAATTATGCAGTTTCCTCGGAGATAATATCCAGTATGATGGGCACGCGTTCTTTATATCAAGCTGATTTAGTCTGATTTACCGATGACCACGAGTATAGGGTTTGAACCTCAACTTAATCTACTGCTCAAGTGTACTAAATGATTTCCCAGTTTCCTTCCGCGCAAATAAGCCTACATTTCCTCTAGATTCTACCTTTCTCGTCACTATTCTCTCGGTGTAATTAAATGTGGACAGTACGTGCGGGTATTAAGAAGCTGTGTATAACAACAAAAATATGTCTGTGCCATTGATATATTTGTCAAACTCTTTGCGGCTAGGCTCCCGTCTCACAGCAAAGATAAAACCTAAATTATGTAGGAGAACAAAGAGTCCCGGGTTTTGTTCCCAGCATGGCCGAAAAATGTATCACTTGTAATAATGTGGGTTTTAACTTTGACAGTGATGAATTAAAGGCTGGGAACTGGGTGTTGTGCTTGTTCTAGATTTAAGTTAGTTTATAAGTCTTGTGCTGCTATAATCAGTTGGTTCAGAAAGCGCACGTTAAATACCTCCAAAAAATAGTATGTAATACAGCTCGGACCAGACACCGCAATTTGTTGCGATAGCCTGGAGTCGAAACCATAATACGATTCTTTTTTAATACAACAGAGCTGAAGAATTATTAATTTTCACTTATCAATAAATTTTATTGATTCCATTATAGTTTTTGTCAAGTGAATAATACCGAAATCTTTAATTTGATTAGAATTCTGGTTCAAACGTATTCATGCATCTAATACCCCAGTTAAACTGCCGTAACATTCGATATTAATAGCCAATCTTACTCCACTGATAACACTTATCTTAGCTAGGTAGTACAGCTTGTACCAGACTTTAAATCAGAGTGTATTCTACTTTACAAAAATATTGGAATTCAGATCAGTGAAAACCATTCTATCATGGTGAATAATGAGAAAACCGCACTTGGCTAAGTCTTCTGGTTAGAATGTAACTTTGTATCTAATCTCCCGGTTGAATAGTACTTTTAATAATCTCAGGGCTTGAAAGCAACTCAACTCGTCTTAATTCTTTTGGACATGAATCACCCTTAATTAATACAATGACAACGCGCACATAGTAAAGTTTCCATGGGACGTCAAACGCTCTTTAACGGAACCATTATCTCGTTACGACTACATAACTAATTCTTTGTAATTATTTAAAAAGCCATGTCCTTGTCCGAGTCGAAGGTGCTGCCATCTCGGTCATCCTTTCTACCTTGGCTAGTAACAAGAGGTTCCACTGACAAACAAAATCATCCCGTCAACTAGAGAGGTGTTATCGATCGCCAGGACCTTGACACTGGCGTCTGAACTATGGCGGGGGGTAAGGGGGAATGGTCGGTCATGAATGTGACGCATTTTAATTGAGAACACGTGGAGGGAGTTTCTTCATTACGATGAGGTACTAAGGGGATGGATGGTCTGATACGAACCTCATGCTGGGATGATAATCTTGTTATAGGGATGTATTTAAGCTTTCGACGAGGAGTTTAACGGAAATTGGAAATGCATGTCCTTGATGTGTTGTTTTTATTTAATTAGATTTTGTTTAATCCACTTTGGTGGTTGGATGCTTTAAGGCAATGGTGGGCAACGTATTTTTCAATGTAGCCGCATGTGTGGCGAATGAGAAATGAAATTTACCGCACCTTGATAACAAATTGAGAAATTAGGTTGATCAATCGAACATTTAAAACAACACACATTGTTTGAATTGGTCAATCAAAACATGTACAGTTAGAACTGCTTCAGATGCAAATGATGAAAACTGTTCAAATTGAAAATTTAATACAATTTATTGTTAAATTTAGGGGGGAGGGGGGGGGAATAATGGATGGCAATGTTGCGTCAGACTCATTCAGAAAGAAGAATGCTTCCAATGATATGAATGCAGGAAATATCAATTTACCAGCACATGCCATCAGGAAAAAGTTTATCTCATTGTGATGTTTGGAGAACTTAAATGCACCACACTTGTCGGGCTAGTTCACCGCTTTTGATGATTTGCGACAGTTTCTTACACTGGGTCTAAAGCATCGCGTTAGTAATAGACTGTACCACCATTGGCGGGGAGATTGGGGTTCAAATCTCGGTCGGGGGTAATGAGTGTGGTTTTCTTATTTCCCTCTGCACAAATGCGTATACATTTCCTCTATATTCTACCTTATTCATTTATACCCCATTATATGCGTACGGTTCGAATGAGCATTATAATGCGGGGAACTAAAGGGTTGATATTTTATTTGTATTGGATTCGCTGCATACGATACAATATAATAATCTCATATATTGTTTATGTTGTCAACATCCTCTTTTCTCGACTAATACAAAGCCTACAGCGATGAATATGTATCAGTGGATAGGATTTTTTACCCACGTCTGACATAGCATAGTGAGTTTACGTTTAAACACATTGTTTGTTTAAAATGTAAGTTAAAAGAAAAATCTAACAATGGTTTTGTATCAATTACCTAAAACAAACTCTCTTTGCTATTTTGTGTATACACTTCACTGAGTATTTAATTTCAACAAACCCAACAAAAGACTACATCTTTTGGGGGGTGGGGGGGAAGGTTGAATGTGCGAAAGTTTTGCAAGGGTTTACTGGTCCGGTTTATTTTGAAAAATTAGAGTAAACTCTTTTTAGTCAATACATTTTAAGAATTAAATAGCCAAAGCTATTATATTAGTTTTAGTGAGGATTTACTCACATATAGATATCATATTCTGAAAATTGGAAAATGACACATAAACATGGGAATCTAACCCGGGACTTTTGGCTTAGTACGCCAATGCTCTGACCACTGAGCTATCCAAGAATCGTCCCTTCGACTGTCTTAAAATATGAGTGGAATGACCCTGAACACGGGACGATCCCTGGATAGCTCAGTGGTTAGAGCATTGGCCTAATAAGCCTAAGGTCCTGGATTCGACTCCCGTATCCAGGTGTCATTTTTCAACTATCGGAGTATATTACATTTTAGCCAGTTTGATAAAAAAAATCTGAGATAAGGCTAATATTTTTGTATGAAACTATTTTTGTCAAAATAGATATAGTATGGCTTCATTATACACATTTGGTTTATTTTGCCACATTTTGTAATCCCAAACATTCTTGAATATTTATTATGATCAGAATGATAACTGATTAACTTTTTAGTATAATAGAAAGGTAAGCAATTTCAATGAGAGATATTCAAATGTTTAAATTACTATGCGTAGAAAATTAAACTAAAGAAATACACTGAATAAATATGTATTATTTCGGCCAAAAAACTGTTTTTGCCAATAAAACTGAAAAAATATGGTATTTAAATCCCGTTATATTCTTTTATAAAGTAATAGTCCTGTAACATAATTGTATATTAAATAAAACTTGAAACATATCTATGACGCCATTGCTATAAAATGTATTGTTTATGAATGTTACAATATCTAAATAAAAGCTTGCAACTTCTTACCTTTTCATTGTATTCTTCCCCATGTAACTCCCCCAAAGAGGGTCTCTTGGTCGCATTCTCACAGTTTTTATAGTTATCTAGACGCGGCAGAGCCTCTAAAGTCAATTGCGCTAAAGATATCTTCCTGACACCAGTTGGGTCGTACAAACAAGTCGTGGAGTTGGAGTTATACAACTCCCCAGAACTTGCACCTGAAACAAAATTTTAAATGAATCTAACTGCGCTGTGTGAACGACAGATAAAATCAAAAATAGCAATGGTCAAGGCTGCTTTCAGCAAGAAGAGGATGCTACTAGTACTAGCTAGTATACTGTCCCTGGAGATAAGGGAGAAAATGATACATTGTTACATATGCAGCATCGCTTTGTATGTAGTTGAAACATGGACCCTGAGGAAAATTGAGAAGAAACATTTGGCAAGCCTTGAGATGTGGTGATGGAGGAGAATATATAGGATACAGTGGACAGATCGGGTGACTATTGAAGAAGTTCTATGGACCCAAGGGGAGGCAAATGGACAAGAAATATTCAGAAAGCTTTATGATGTGGTGATGGGGGAGAATATATAGGATACAGTGGACAAATCGGGTGACTATTGAAGAAGTTCCATGGACCCAAGGGGAGGCAAATGGACAAGAAATATTCGGAAAACTTTATGATGTGGTGATGGGGGAGAATATATAGGATACAGTGGACAAATCGGGTGACTATTGAAGAAGTTCTATGGACCCAAGGCGAGTCAAATGGACAAGAAATATTCAGAAAGCTTTATGATGTGGTGATGGGGGAGAATATATAGGATACAGTGGACAGATCGGGTGACTATTGAATAAGTTCTATGGACCCAAGGCGAGGCAAATGGACAAGAAATATTCAGAAAGCTTTATGATGTGGTGAATGGGGGAGAATATATAGGATACAGTGGACATATCGGGTGACTATTGAAGAAGTTCTATAAAAGAATAAGTGAAAAGCTAGCCATTTTGCAGGTGATTCTAGGAATAAAGACCTATTATAGGGCTAACATTATAAAAAGAAATTGTTTTGTGATTGAGGTGATAAAAGTCAAGGTGAAGGGGATAAGGGGATCGGGAATACCACAAATAAAATAGATTGATGACCTTAAACGGAAAGGAAGCTGAATTTACAAAATATAACAAGGTAAGATGTTGAGAGGACATTCTTGAGGAATCAATTTGGAAAGACAACGGAACTCTCTAAAGAAAGAACACCAAATAAAATATTACCTCCAGCATATTTCTCCCAAATAAACGTTTTGTTATAGATTAATCTTTGAAGAGCCAAATACCTGTGTGTACAAAGTATTAATTCACAGAAATAATGTATTTGTAAAATAAATTGAGAAGATCTAAAATTATATTTTTCTCTCCGAGACAAAGGGAATAAAGGTTAAGGGTGGACTTAAATGTGTTTCTAGCACCAAACTACATGTACTAAGGACTAAATCGAGGGATTAAAAACATATGTGGACAGTCACACACCAAAATTGTAATGTTTGTTTAAAAAATATAGAGTTAAATGTTATATGCAGTAAGTCCTGTCTATAACACAATACAGCCGAATAATTTAATAAATTCAAAACATTATTTTCTATATTTAAAAATAAATTATTATATTGTAGATATCTGACATAAAATTTAGTTAAAACAGAACTCTATACACACAGTAAACTGAATATCACGGGAAGAACTTGAATATATCAATAGTGGATCATTGAGATGTTAAGAAAATGGTCTTGGGTGCGATTTCCGGGTCCAGGCATCATTTTTAAGATATATTTAAATAAACAATTTAAATCACTAACAATAAGCAGTACAAGTAGAGTGAGATTACATCAGCGTGCTCGACTAGCGAGCTTGACTCAGACCCAGAACTCCTAACGATAGTGTCCTGAACGTATTTGCCCCTGAAAGTGGTGTTCGGAATCTTTTTAAATGCTGATGAATTTTTTTAACTACCCATCTCTGACCTATCCGATTAAGGTGGGAGTGTACGAACGAGAGTTAAGGGCAATGTTCCGGGCAGCTTTTATAGCAAAAAAAAAAGTTACACTAAAATAAATAAAATATTGCTCCAATAGAAACATAGTTTAATTTTCTTCAGATGGTGATATCAACATTTCTTGAATATCTGTCATCATGAGCATAACGCCTTTAGATGATAAATTTTTTGAACGAAGATAAATAAAGTGTCATTAAATTCTAGGACACCTTTGACAAACTGTTGAGGTGTGAAGAAAATAAACTCTGTGTTTCTACCAACGACTTTTTTATTTATATAGATCAAAAAATGTTTTGATATAAAAACTGCAAATACACCTACCTTTACTCGCCTCCCCTACACTTCTACGTTAAGGTGTGGGGGGAGAGAAAACAAGTTTAGGTCAGTATTTTGTAGATTTTATATTGAAATTCTTTTTTGGCCATAGCAAATACAATATTAATTCAGCAGAAACATTTAGTTTTATTTTCTACAGATAGTAGAATTAACAACTCTTGAATATTTTTCTTGACTTTTTTAAATGAAGAGAAAAAAATACCCTCCGATTTTTACGATGGCCATGACAGTAATATTCAAGAACTTTTGGAATTAATTTCCATATAAAAATTAAACTAAACGTTTATAATAAAATAAATGTGATTTAATTTAGCCTAAAGTGTTTTTTCGCTATAAATGAAAACTATTTAAAAAAAATACTGATCTAAGGGCTCATCCATAAGCCACGTAGCGCTGTTAGAGGTGGGGTAAAGGGGAAGCTCTAATGTCTACATGATGTTACTGGGTGGGGGAAGTGTCACGTAACACAGATATCTTATAGGTACTTAAATTCTAATGTTGAAAAAATATTATTATTGTTCATCTTTTCACCGTTAGTAAACATACTTATGGATAACTTCCGACTCTTTGATTTTTTTAGTATCAAAAAATATTCCCTATAAAATAATGTCATTCTTTATTGATGTGAAAAATTATATAACACAGGTTGGAGGGGGAGGGGTGCCAGGCTAAATGTCTACATGGTGATTCACAGTGAAATTGGGTGGGGTGAGAAAATTAGAAAAGGCTTTACGTGGTTTATGGATGACCCGTTGGCTCATGTTATTTTCCACTTCACTTTAGTCTACGTCGTTATTAATTACTATTAATCCCTCACGACGTTGCGTTTGTTAGAAATATCCTAGTTAAAAAGCTAATTAAAATTTTAAAAATCTGACTTTGAGGTGCACTCGGCCCCCCTTCCGTCCACCTATGTTAAAAATTTCAGATCTCTGCATGTCGTAGATTTGGCTGGGCATCGCACACAAACAAACACAAAGAAAAACACTTCCTTTTATTATTATAGATTGTGTTTAGCGTGTCAATAAAAATTTTAAAAATAACCATGGCTTGTTAAATAGAACACGTAGTCTGATTCAAATTCTACTGCAATTTTCAATGATGAGGGGGAACCTTGGCTCGATACCAGTTGGGGTACAACGGTACTACCTATTTATGTTCCCCGGATAATTAACGTCTTGGCTGGTATATCAATGCAGTGTCTTATAATAGGCCTAAGCTCGTTTCCAAGTCTTGTTCTGAAAGTCGTCCAGTCTCTCAATTTAAAAAATTGTTTTATTTTTTTTCTTCCTGTCTGCTCAAACTAACTGAATTTAATTTAAAGACATTGGGTAAGAGGGTGAGTATTGAAAACCAACCAACCAAGCTCGACGTGGGTGTAGTAGATAAAATGTTTTCCTAGTTCACTCGTTAGGGATCGAACCATGATTTCCAAGATAAGCGTCAGGAGTGTAAGCCACTACACCAAATTATACCTATGATGATACCTATAATTTTGCTAAAATATTAATGAGGCTGATTGATCCCTACAAATTAGCTAGAATTGAGATAAAACTAAGTATCCGGGATGTGCCTTGTTATAAAGCTTTTCCCATCTCCGTGTGGTGGAGAAAAGTGTTTTTTTTTTATTAAAATTCAAAGCCAAAATCTCAAAAGCTCTTGAGAGTTGACTACTTTTTAGACTAAAGCTATTAAGCTGGTAGAAGGGTCATTTTAAGGCTTTTATCATAATTGTGGCAGGGAAGGGGGGTAGATATGTTTTGATTGAAGTTCAACGCCGAAAGCTCAAAAGCCATAGAGTCTACGTATTTTTTGGAGTATAACCTGCTTCAGTGGCCATATGGTCTAAGGCGTCACTTTCGCGGATATTTTAAAGCTCTTATCCTTATTTGAAGGAGGGATTAAAGGGGGAGGGAGGATTTTACTCAAAGTTCAAAAATATCCAGTGCCTAAAGCTCAACATCTGTCAAGAGTTTAATGTTTTTGGGGCTAGAGCTAGAAATCTGGGAGAGGTATAATTTTAAATCATTGACCACTGTGAGAAAAAACTTTACAGATATTGATTGACGAGTAAACCTTTTCTCATAGAGTTCACAGTAGGAGCTCGATACGAACCTTCTTCTAAGAAGATAAGCCCATTACAGACTTAGATGTAGCTTTCGACAAGGACACTGATGAAAACTGGAAATACACTTTCCTATTATTTTTATGTAGACCCCCTAGCTATATTTTTTTCTGCAGATTAATTTCTTTTAACAGCCATCGTATAATTAAAAGGAAAGTTATATATGCCTTTTTTTTATAGAGCTTTTAACTTCCAATAAAAAAAATTGAATAAATTTTTAGCGTGATAACTTGCCTCAACGCTGCAACGATCCACTTAATATTGCTATTTTAAAACGTTTATTAGACTTACCCGTGGTGGTGAGAGTACTCCGGCTGTTCATATTATCTTTGTGATCTAGTTCCAGTATGTCATTTTCAGGCACGTGCTGCATTGTCGCCGTTTCTCCGTCCACGCGACGTACCGAGAATCGCCCTTCGTTTTTCATGCTTGGTCCAGCGTGCGTTGCCAACTGTACGGTCCACGTCCACCCTCCCAAAAAAAACACTGGATAGTTCTGAAACAGATTCATAAACATGCATATTAGCTAGAAGTATGTGCAAAGGTCACTTTTTGAATGTGAATCTAAATCAAAGCTAAGCTTGAAACTTGCGAACTAAAGTCGAAGCAGAAGTTAATCATAAGGATTACTGTCCAATAACCCTACTTTTAATTTTTAAATTATCTATTAAGTGCATATAACTAAAATAAAGGTCTGAATTAAAAAACCAGGAACACTATATTATTTTTTGACAACATACATGAATTTCTTCATGCTTACTTTATAAAAATCATTGAATCACTATCTGGTGTAAACATTCTTCTTAGGACGGTATTACACTATCATCTATCTTTTATAAGAGAAAAATATTTATCTGATAAAATATATGATAAAAAAATTGACATCAACTTTGATAAAATATGTGTTATTTACATTATATGGTCTAACCTAAGTGGAAGACACCATTTCAGTAAACAATTGATTCCTACAGAAATTTCTCGAGCGTTACAAACAGATTTTAACTTTAATATATTTTTGTTTTAATATAATAATTTATTTTTAGGATTAACATATTAAAGTTGATGAATTTTCAATAGCGAAGCTGAAATTTAAGGAAACTATTTTAGTTCTACTTTTCAAATGAATGCTTATATATTGAAAATTATTTTATGGATGATGATCTACGTTCTAGACTTTAAAAATAAATAATTTACATTTCCAAAATCTAAAGGGTACAGTCAAGGGCGTAGAAAGCTATTTTTTCTAAGTGTGGTCCACTAGAAAATTTAACTATACCTTCAGCCAATAAAAGTGTGTATACCTATTTAATGCCCTACCCACCCCCGACCCGCTTACTTTCTACGCCCGCTAGTACAGTTGAGAGATGTAATGTCGAAATTTAAGCATGATTAATCAACAGACTAATTAGTTAATAATTTAACCTCCACCACACGTGAGCAGATAATTAATACAGCTTGTGTTGAACGTAACTAACTTACTTACTCTATGGCAGTAGGAACTCGAAAGTTCATTTCCGCACTTAAAAAAGTACGCAACCTATCTTTAACTATTTCTACCCAGTACACCACACCACATAATTTCTCTTACAGGTCAATTCTAATGTTACCCTCCCATCTGCATCTAGGTCTTTCAAGTGGTCTCTTCCCATTGGATCTTCCATTCAATACCCTGAACGTGGTTCTAAATTCTCCCATTTGCGCTGAATGTCCTGTCCACTGTAGTCTACAAGACCTTATTATCCTAACAATTTATAGTGAAGACTACATGATTATGTAAATTGTTGGACGTTTTAATCAAAAATTAAATAAACACTTAATACATTTGTTGGGGCTAAGTTTCAATAGTATTTACAGATAATACTTACTGTGGGAAAGTACAGCAATGTATAAACAAATAATAGTTTTAATAATGAGTTTATAGTAATATAATATATTATATTACTATAAACTATCATTTTATGATGAATTAAATATATTTTTTATTGATTTATATGTTAACAACAGCTTAAACTGTGTTCAAAATCTAATCATTTAATTGTATCCGTTATTGAAATAATTAGTGAATTCACATCACAGTGCGATGCTATGAATTAATAATATACACCAAATAAATAGTACGGAACTCCACGTGGACTTTCTCGCTCTATTGTTTAAAAATTGAGATATTTACTTAAAACTCGTAATATGTGTGAAACGAAATAATATACAATAGCAAACCAAAACATAAATTGCACTATATTTATGTAAAAAAAAAATTTTGGTCCGGGTTTTAAATTTTATAATTTTATTTTTAAAGAATTAATGTCCTCATTTGTATGTTTGAACCGGTAAAAAAGATCAATATTGGGTCCACAAGGGTCAATACTTCGTATTAAAATTTTGACTTCCGGTTAACATTTTCGACATTTTATTAGGTGTTACACATCTTCATGTCATCGCATTGTTATTAAATTCCTCATTTATAAATTTTGAACAATAAAAAATGTAAATATTGACTATCGAGTCCAAAATAAAAATAGATCATTGTTGTAAAAACATTTCTCCTAAGAGGTTTAAGGGAAAATAACAAACATTTTGAGAGACTAACATATATTTAATTACTCTATGGCACTGGATAATTATTGCGTTAAATCTTACGTAGTATCTATTTACAACTAAAGCTCACAAAATTGTATTAATATATTTGCCAATATCTCAGAAAATGTTGGTTTTATAAAAATATATTTCTAATAAAGGTTTTTTATTTTTAATAGTACTACAATTTTGCAATGATAAGTTATTTAGTATCTCAAATAGTTGCGGGGATACTGAAATTTCAGCTTCTGTAAAATATTCTAAAAGTCATTTTCATGGGAAAATGAAAATATCCAGTTTACCTAAAATCTTAATCAACGCCTAGATACGAATTTTAATCAAAATCGTTAAAGCCGATTTTGAGAAAATCGATTTTTTTCTCTTTTCGCCCTTTATTAAACTACTCTTAGTTTTATGTTTAAACAGACACACAGACAGATGGCATTGCAAAAACCACTTTTTAGGGATCGGGGTGTCATGAGACGTTGACATCCATCAACATTTCAGATTAGATTTTTTTTAACGGTCGCAATACTTTACCTTTTGTGTTCTAAAAGTCAAAAAATATAAATATCTGCGTATAGCTTTAAAGTTATTGGTTTTATAAAAATATGCTTCGAATAAAATATTTGTATTATAAATAGATCTACATATTTGTAGTGATAAGTAATTTCATATCGAAAATAGTTTCGGAGATATAGCTAAGAAATGATAATTAACGTATCATACCGGAGCCCTTAAAATCATTTTGCCGAAATATTGAGAGTAGCCATATTGTTTGAAATATTTATAAATGTTTAGACATTTACATATACTAACATTAAAACACACAGCCATAGAAAATAAAATTTGATTAAAACGAATCAGCGAGCAAGCAAGTAGCTCTTAAGGCTTATTGTTATTTTATTTTTCTCGTCACGACTTAGCACCCATTCGGGTAATAGGTGTGCAATTTTCTAAGAGTTTCTAATTGGAAAAATCAATTTTTGTGGAGTATCTTTCCAAGAATCTTCTTAATCATTCACTCCAGGTAGTCACAAATGGCAAACATGAATTTAGAGTTAATGTGTGAAGGAAATATATGTGACCTGCTTCGGTGGCCGCATAGTCTAAGAAGTCACTCTCGTAATAGACTGGACTATCAATGACAGTAATAACAGGGTTCGAATCCCAGTTGGGTGTACTAAGTGTACTAAGGGTGGTTTCCCCTAAAAAAATATTATTATTATTATTATTATTATTATTATTATTAGCACCGCGTCTTACTACCCATTCGGGTTATACGCACTTACGCTAATGTGTAATGGTAGGGTGATTGTGAGATCAAATGGAGGACCTACAGTTTAACGTGGAATCCAAACCACGGTGGAGGCCTGGCATTCCCAAGTTGTTATTAATACACGTCTTGTCAGAGGTGAATGAATGGTTTGGCGATCAGATAAATCTGTGCTGGGACCGAGGATTGAGCCCCAGACCCCCAACACAGAAGTCCGACACCTTACCCCTAGACCGCCAGGTCACCTTCCTAAAAAAAAAAGTATTTATATAGAATTCCACACTCTCTCCTCGCAAATGTGGGTACACCTCTAAATTCAACCTTCCTTATCCCTAACAAATTAGAATAATTAGTATATATGCGTATAACCTGAACAGGTGGAGTGATACAATGCTAAAATATATATATTTATGTTCTTGTGTGTACTTCAACTTTACGCCTTCACCTTAAAATGAAGATTAACATGTCTGCACGTAAAGAGCCATTCGTTAACAGATTGAAGAAAATTAACATTTCTAGAGGGATCAAGTTAACACTTCATACATAAACGTAGAGTTCGCACAATAGGATGTAGTCTCCATAAACACACTGTTCCTAATACATATGGCTCGGATTCGTATTACACGTATTTGTATTAAAATAAAAACATTGGGTACAATCAGACAAAGACGTCAGTCTCGTCTGGTCTGGGCTGGCCGGTGATGTCATGGATCGAATCTCGGATGGCTGTAGTTGCGTGGCTTTTTCTATGTTATTTTCAACTCAACCTCCACGCATATGTGGGTACGTTTCCTCTAAGTTCTACCTTCCACACGCCCCTATCATTCGAGTAAATATTACAACGCATATATCTGGATGGGTGGTAATATGTAAGTGTGTATATAAAAAGTAATTAAACTCTTACAGATGGTCAAATAATTTGAGACGTCAGACTCAAAATAGATTCAATCAAGCTAGGCTACTAATCTCAGCCATGTTTTGTACATTGTATTTTATTAGTTTTTGTTTTTTACATTTAATGTGAATTTTCCCGTATTTTTTTCAAGCAAATAAAAATGCACTTCTTCTAAAAACTAGACTTTCTCTTTATTACCCAATACACTCTGATTACTTTTGATTTTAAACTTAAGGTAGGAAAGTAAAGGACGCGAGAAAATCCCCCTTTTTTTTTTTGCAGTTTTTATAACAAAACTTTTTTTTCAAAGGAAACCAAATAATTCTCCAGTTAAAACATTAAATTTAGTTTTCTTAAGATGGTGACCTCAACAGTTATTGAATATCTATCAAATGTGTCCTGTAATTTAATGAAAAAGTTTCCTCTGCATTTAAAAAGTGTGTCATCTAATGCCGCTATGCTCATGATTGATATTCAATAATTGTTGATACCACCGTGGGAGTAAAATTAGACTATGTTTATACTGGAGCAATATTTTATTAATTTTGCCCAAAGAAAGGTTTTTCTATAAAAACTGCAGAATCATTGCTCTTTTTTGGAGTCCCCTATACTCCAATTTAATATTAAAAATAGTAGTGAATTTAAATAATTTCTATAAAAATTTTATGTGTATTTTATTTTTATTTGTTTACAGTCAGCTGAGAAAATGTGATCTACTTTATAATAAGTGTCTCACGTCTTTGTGTCGTTTCAGGTAATCCACAGTCTACTAATTAGTGGGTCTAACCCCTTATTTCAGTCGATAGCGCGCTTGCCTACTAAACTAAAAATCCCGGGTTTCAATTTCTGCATTGCCGAATAAATGCCATTGATCAAATTCAAGTATTTTATCTGTTTTATAATCAAGTTGGTTTGAATTTGTATGCTTACATAATAACCCATAGTAGTAGTAATACACCAATTAAAGTAAAAAGTCACAGAATGGAAAAGATAAACTTTATGAAATAAAACTATCATTTGTTTGGAAATATAATGAGAAATCACTCCCTGTTCCTAACTGAGATTTGAACTTATTGCTCCCGAATCAGATTAAAACATGCTATAGTCCAATTTAGATAGTAAGGGGCGGTTTACCTTAACAAAAAGTTACTCGAACATTTTTCATATATTTGCACGTCAAATTACGTGATCCGCAGCCGTCACTTTTTATAAATAATCTCTAATTCTTATAAAAGTATACTAATAATAGGATAGCAGCCTTGAGCAAACTATTGCCAGTGGGCCACGTGGCCCGTCACGTATTATTATGCGGCCCGCAAGCTACGAAATAAAGTACTGAAAATAGTGTAGGTAAAAATATATTCTTATATAATTACTGGACATACAATTTTGTATTCAACACAACCTATGAACATTTACAAGCAGTCTTAAGAATCTCAACTACTAAATTTACACCTGATATTAAAAGAATTATAAAATATGAAAACAATTTATTCGTCTCATAAAGTTCTGTTTTATTGGAGAAGCACTTATATTTTCTTACTTACTTACTCTACTATGGCATTGGGAGCTCAAAGTTTCATTGGCACACTTACAAAACGTACGACACATATCCCTATCTTGAGCTAGTTCTATCCAGTCCACCTCATTACACCCTATATCTTTCAGGTTCATTATAATGTTATCCTCCCATCTGTGTCTAGGTCTTCCCAATCTTCTCTTCCCATTGGGTTTGCCAGTCAATACCTCGAACACGGTAATAGATTCTCCCATTCAGGCTGCATGGCCTGCCTACCGTATTTTACGAGTCTTGATTATCCTAACGATGAATTGTGTTTAGTATAGGGTATGAAACGCATCATTATGTAACCCCTCCTCTTCTTATATATATACTTCCCTTTTGGTTAATTTTTTTTTATATAAATTGCGTCTTTCATAAAATTGTATTTTTATTTGAGCCGCTATTCATAGGTCTGTAATTAAACTCTCATTGAGGACCTTTAAGTTAAATATTTTCCCAGGCCTGGTCTATAGTAAAATGTTATCAATGCTGACAAAATTCTCATCGATGGCCACATGGTTTAAGGAATCACTGTCATATTAGACAAGATTGCGTGGGATTAGGAGATCGTGGTTTGAATTCCGATTGGAAGTATTAAGGGTATTTTTTTTACTAAAATAGGTTATTCCTCTCACTCCCTCTTTCTCCACACAAATGTGGGCATATCTCTTATTTAGATTCTAACTTTCTTATCGATATAAAATTAGCATAATTAATGTTTGCATATAATCTGAACGGGTATTAAGACATGGAGGAAAAGGGGTAAAATATGGCTTGTAAATAAATTGTATTTTTTAAAGATCTATTTCTATCTTTAAACATACTATAACATTTTAAACATTTTTACTTTCTCTCTATCTTACAGGTAGAGAAAGTATTGTGATCGTCAAAAAAATCGAACTCGAGATTTTGATGAATTTTGACGTTTCATGACTTCCTGAATCCGAAAAAGTGGTTTTTGAATTTCCGTCTGTCTGTCTGTCTGT